>MU668026.1:82998-94688 GCA_026770625.1 Nicotiana glauca
GCCAATCGGTTTGTGAGGTTTGACATCTCTGAGCCTAGCAGAGTATTAGCTTGCACGGTCGCTCGTTCTTCATTATTGGAGCGTATCCATGATCGATACCCCCATTTGTGTGTCCTGAGAGACACGGTGCAGCATGAAGGTGCCACGAAGGTGACTTTTTTAGATGATGATGGGGTTTTGAGTTTGCAGGGGCGAGTTTGTGTGCCCAATGTCGATAGGATTCGAGAGTTGATCTTAGCGGAGGCCCATAGTTCGCGGTATTCTATTCACCCGGGTGCCACGAAGATGTATTAAGACTTGTGGCAGCATTATTGGTGGCGTAGGATGAAGAAAGATATTTTTGCATATGTGGCTCGGTGTTTGAACTGTCAGCAGGTCAAGTATGAGCATTAGAGGTCTGGTGGTTTGTTTCAGAGGATTGAGCTTCCCGAGTGGAACTGGGAGAGGATTACCATGGATTGTCTTACCGGACTTCCGATGACTCGGAAGAAGTTTGATGCTATTTGGGTCATTGTTGATAGGCTGACCAAGTAAGCGCATTTCATTCCTGTTGCAGCCACTTATTCATCAGAGAGGTTAGCTGAGATCTACATCCGAGAGATTGTTCGCCTTCATGGGGTGCCGGCATCTATCATTTCGGACCGGGGTACGCAGTTCACTTCGCGTTTCTGGAGAGCAATTCAGCAGGAGTTAGGCACCCAGGTTCAGTTGAGCACAGCGTTCCATCCTCAGACGGACGGTCAGTCCGAGAGGACTATTCAAATATTGGAGGATATGCTCCGAGCCTGTGTCATTGATTCTGGAGGCTCGTGGGACCAGTTTTTGCCTTTAGCAGAGTTCGCATACAACAACAGCTACCACTCCAGCATTTAGATGGCTCCATATGAGGCGTTGTATGGTAGGCGATGTCGGTCTCCAGTCGGATGGTTTGAGCCGGGAGAGGCTCGGTTATTGGGTACAGATTTAGTTCAGGAGGCCTTGGATAAGGTCAAGATCATTCAGGACAGGCTTCGTTCGGCTCAGTCGCGGCAAAAGAGTTATGCGGATCGCAAGGTTCGAGATGTAGCTTTCATGGTTGGTGAGCGAGTATTGCTCCGTGTATCGCCTATGAAGGGCGTGATGAGATTCGGGAAGACGGGCAAGCTTAGCCCTAGGTTCATTGGCCCATTTGAGATTCTAGATCGTGTGGCAGAGGTGGCTTATGGACTTGCCTTGCCACCTAGCTTGTCAGCCGTGCATCCAGTGTTTCATGTGTCCATGCTTCGGAGGTATCACGGCGATCCTACCCACGTGTTAGATTTTAGCACTGTCCAGTTGGACAAGGACCTGTCTTACGAGGAGGAGCCGGTAGCTATTCTAGACCGGCAGGTTCGACAGTTGAGGTCGAAGAGTTTTCCTTCAGTGTGTGTCCAGTGGAGAGGTCAGCCTCCTGAGGCATCGACCTGGGAGTCCGAGTCCGATATGCGGAGCCGTTATCCTCATCTATTTCCTGACTCAGGTACTTCTTTCTTTTGTCCGTTCGAGGACGAACGGTTGTTTTAGAGGCGGAGAATGTGATGACCTAAAGGGTCATCACCGGATTTCTCCCTTTTTCCTCACTTCTGAGGCCTTGAAAACCTCACTTTTAGTTGTCTTGATTTGCGTGCGCAGTCCGGGCACATAGCCGGAAAACTTATATATGAGTTCTGTGTGAAAAATGGTAAATTTTGATATTAATATGCATATTGACTTCGGTTAACATTTTGGGTAAACGGACCCGGACCCGTGATTTGACGGTCCCGGATGGTCCGTAGAAAATATGAGACTTGGGCGTGTGCCCGGAATCGAATTCCGAGGTCCCAAGCCCGAAAAATAAATTTTTCTGTGAAATTATTTTCTGAAATTAATTAAGGAAATTGGAAATGAAAATTTATTAAAAGACTATGGTATCAGGCTCGTATTTTGGTACCAACACCCGGTACAAGCCCTATATATTTTTAAGCACTATCTGTAAAGTTTGGTTGAAAACAGACGTCATTTGACGTGTTTCCCACTACAAGTTCCAAATTTGAAAGTTTATGAAACTTAGAAGAAAAACATGTGTTTAAGGCTTGATTCATTGATTTTGATGTTGTTATGGCGATTTGATCGCTCGGTTAAGTCCGTATGAGGTTGTTGAGCTAGTGTGTGTGTTTGGTTAGGAGCCCCGAGGGCTCGGGAGTGATTCGGAGATGGTTCGGGGTGTTTTTGGTCTTAGAGAAATTGCAGAAACTTCAGTTCTGGTATTTTGGTATGCTGTTCTATGCGATCGCATAGTGTAAGTCTCAGTTTCCCAAACTTTGTTCTATGCGATCGCATAGATTGATCCGCGATCGCATAGGCCCAGTCTCTTCAATACGATCGCATTCCTCCTACGCGATCGCATAACATTAGGCCCCACCAGAAATTTCGATTCCCATTTCTTCTATGCGTTCGCATGACCACTTATGCGATTGCAATGGTCAACTTTCCCTTCCCCTATGCGGTCGCATAGAGTAAATACGCCCATTTTTCATTTTTCTCATGAACTCCCTTCTCCTTCAAGCCTTAGGACCCCATTGAAGCCTCCCTTCTTCAAGGTCACTTGGGTAAGTAATTCCCCACTCATTTCCTTCACTTTTCCTTCACTAATTAGCAAGTTTCTAAGCCTAAACCATGAAATCAAAGTAGAAATTAGGGGTTTTGGGTAGAGTTAGGGTTTTGAGAATTTTGGATGATTCAACCTCAATTTGGGGTTGAATCTTAAAACAAATTATATATTTGAACTCATAGGGTTATGGGTGACAAGGTTTTGGTCTGAGCCTCATATTAGGATCATGTGGGCCCGGTGTCGAATTTTGGTAATTTTGGAAGAATGTTAAGAAAATTCATATCTAGGCTATGGGATGTAGTTATTGAGTTTTTATTGATACTATTGAATTAATTATGCCTAGATACGATTGTTTCGGAGTCAGATTTTAGAGGAAAGACGGTATTGGAGAGTTGATTGCTATTCTTTGGATCGAGGTAAGTGTTTGATCTAACTTTGGCTTGAGGGAATAGGATTAGAGTGTTATTAATTGCTAAATGCTAAATGATCGAGTATGGTGTATAGGCATGGTGACGAGTATCTTACACCGGTGTCTAGCATGACCATAGGTCTTTGTTGGTACTTGTTTTCGTATATTTTGGGACTCTTCCAAGCTAATTAATGATTTCTACATAATGTGAAGAGTTTGAGGATTAATTATGAATTTGTGAGTTCTTTGGAGTATTGGCTCGAATGATAAAAATACTACTGAGTAAGAAATGAAAGAATTGGAAAGAGATGTGATTAATCCCTTGCCCCGACTTGAGTATATTGATTATCCCCCTTGCCGGGACATGAGAGTTGTTGTTATTGCTCCCTTGCCGGGATTTAGTTGTTTATTTGTGTTTTCCCTTGCCGGGACATTTCTTATTATTGTTTACTTCCCTCGCCTGTCTGGTTGTGATTGCTGTTTGGGTGAGGAAGAGTGATAATGCACGAAGGGTCATTCCGTGCCATTGTTGATTATATTTGCATGAAGGGTCATTCCGTGCCATGTTTTGATTATTTATGCATGAAGGGACATTCCGTGCTGCGATTTGATTATATTTGCACGAAGGATCATTCCGTGCCATGAAATGAGAGTTATGTGAGGGAAAACACGAAGGGTGATGCCGTGCATTTTATTTGATTGCTTTGGGTAAGGGTGAGAGTAAAAGCACGAAGGTTGATGTCGTGCAACTGTTGAATTTCCTGTTTTTGTTAGTTATTGTTGTGCCATGTTTCTTATTTAAGTTGATGACTTTTATATCCAGATTGTACTCCCCCATAGCATGCTTTCCTCCCTTTTTAACTGTTTAGTTTTTGGTATTCTTTCCTTTTATTGCATGTATATATATTGAACTGCACATGTTGAATTGGTAGTCCTGTCTAGCCAAGTCACTACTTCGCTGGGGTTAGGCCAGGAACTTACCAGCACATGGGGTCGGTTGTGCTGATGCTACACTTCTGTGCTTTTTGCATAGATCAAGGTACCGGGATAGCTTTTGGGCCACCGCAGTAGCACATTGAGTGGGAGCTAACTTCAGTCCAGGGACTACGAGGTAGCCTAGCTGGCGTTCGCAGGCCGGAATCCCTTTCCATATTTTTTTTCTGTTTGTTTTCATTGTACCGAGACAGACACTGTGTATTTTTCTATTCAGACTTGTTTGTAGCATTCATTAGTAGTTCGTGAGATAGCGACTCCAGTCTTAGGTAGTGAAATGTTAAACTTCCGCATTTTTGGGTTTTCAGTTAATTATGTTTTAAAAGACTTCCGCATTTATTCAAAAACTTGTTATTTCATTATTGTTGTGTTGTTAATCGAAGATGTTTAAATGTTTGGCTTGCCTAGCTCCAACAGTAGGTGCCATCACGACTCCCGATGGTGGGAAATCCGGGTCGTGATATTCTCACTGTTTTGATTTTATACTTGAACTCAGTCATATATTTTCAACTGTTTTTAAGACTGCCAAGTTTATTTTACTTTAACACTTGAAATGATATTTCTAACAATATCTGAGCATCATGTTTTACTGTTGCCCAAGTGGCTTATATGATTTTGACTGAGTAAGGCCGAGGGCCTGTATTGTGAGGATACTTTTGGATCGGGCTGCACGCCGCAACAGTGAGATACTAATTCGATAAGAGGTCGAGGGCCTAGATTTGATACCACGAGATGGCTTGATATTGCGCTTGGGCCGTAAGGGGATCCTTCCGGAGTCTGCGCACCCCCAGTGAGCGCCGACGACGATAAATGGATCGGGCTGCATGCCGCTGTGATATGTGGATCGGGCTGTACGCCGTAGTGATATATGGATCGGGCTGCACGCCGCAGCAGTACCAGTACTGTTTGATGTGTTTACCTTATTTCATTTTTTCCTTTATCTGT
The DNA here is from genome assembly GCA_026770625.1 of Nicotiana glauca. Classification (NCBI taxonomy): domain Eukaryota; kingdom Viridiplantae; phylum Streptophyta; class Magnoliopsida; order Solanales; family Solanaceae; genus Nicotiana; species Nicotiana glauca. Next base: position 87,954 of record MU668026.1, read on the forward strand.
TGTTTGTGCTACTTCGGGCAATATTTACCTAATATTCTGGCATTATCTGATAACTGAGTGTTGTGCTCGAGGGGCGGAATTCTGTGCTTATTTGTTTTGCATTCATTTCCCTAGCCGCTGAAAAGTCATTTTCAAAAGAGGTATAAGCTGAGCTAAGTTGTTTCTCTAAGGATTTCACATTTTCACTATTTTTCTCAAAAAGGGTTTGCACTATCCTATACAGCATGATGATTTGTTATACGTGATTTCTTACTGCTTAGTTGTTATTTACCTTTATTACTCACTGAGTTGGAGTACTCACTTTACTCCCTGCACCTCGTATGTAGATGCAGGTAACTATCCGCCCGTTAGCGGGTTGTGGCTGATCAGAGACAAGAGTTATAGGAGTTAGCGAGGTGACTGCTAGCGTTCACAACACTGTTTCTCTCTCTCTTTTGTTCAGTATCCTGGTGTTGTATATTTTAGACCTTGTAGTTGGATTTTTACTCTAATAGATTCTCGTGAATTATGGCACCCCGATTAGAGCTGTGTTGGGTTGAATTTCTGCTAATTAATATTACTAAGTCATATTTAAGATGTTTATTCATGTTTAATTATTTTTGAAAAGACTAGATGTGTTAGTTGGCTGGCCTCGTCTTCACGAGAGGCGCCATCACGACCAGTGTGGGGTTTGGTCGTGATAATTTATATATATGTTTATATATTGTATAATTGCGTATATGCAATATTCAATAAAAAATTATAATACAAATACCATCTAGTCACCCCATTAAACCCAAAATCCACTGCTGATACCCACTTCAAAAGATCTTCACCCACAAAATACATTATGATCTAAAGAAGAAGAAGAAGAAGAAGAAGAAGAAGAAGAAGAAGAAGAAGAAGAAGAAGAAGAAGAAGAAGAAGAAGAAGAGGAGGAGGAGGAGGAGGAGAAAAGAAGAAATCACCTGTGTAAAAAAGAATAACTTGCTGAGCTATCATAAAGTCTTATTTCCTTAAAGAAATTTTCCTAACCACTAATAAAACACCATCAGAAACCTGTGATGACCCGACTCGTCGTCTCATGTTTTGTTGCTCCGTTTTCCCCGTTTATTGCTTCTTCATATTTCATTATCGGTATGTGGTGTGTGAGAGTTGATTTGGATTGGTTTTGACAAGAAATGAGACACTTAGTCTCTTTAAGGAAAACTTAAGTTGGAAAAGTCAACCGAATGTTGACTATTGAGTTAGAGGGCTTGGATGTGATTTCTGGTGATTCGGTTAGCTTCGGGAGGTGATTAGTGTCTTAGGAGTGCGATCGGAATTGATTTTGGAGGTCTGGTGTAGAATTAGGCTTTAATTGGCGAAGTTAGTATTTTGGTGAATTCCAGTTGATAGGTGAAATTTTGATCCGAGGGTCGGAATGGAATTCCGAGAGTTGCTGTAGCTTCGATATGTGATTTGTGATGTGTGTGCAAAATTTCAGGTCATTCGGACGTCATTTGGTTGGGTTTTTGATCGAATGCGTGTTTCGGAAGTTTTAAAAGAACTTAGGCTTGAATTCGATGAGAATTGATGATTTTAGTGTTGTTTGATGTGTTTTGATGATTGGAGCAAGTTTGGATAATGTTTTAAGATATGTTGGTGCTTTTGATTGAGGTCCCGGGGGCCTCGAGTCTGTTTCGGATGCCCAACGAGTCATTTTTGGAAATTTTGAACTGCTGGTTGCTGGTATCTGGTCTCCTCCTTCGCGAACGCGAGGGGAGTCTCGCAAACGCGAAGAGGAAAAATGGGAGGCTGTGACTTTGGCTTTCACGAACGCGATGGGGAAGTCGCGAACGCGTAGGTGTGGGTCCAGGAAGCTACGCGAACGCGTTAGAGTAACCGCGAACGCGTAAAAGGAAATTGGGTCTCGGAACAATTGGTCTACGCGAACGCGTAGCAAGCCACGCGAACGCGAAGGGCCTGGGAAATTGGCCTTCCCAAACGAGGTGTAATGAACGCGAACGCGAAGAAGGATTTGTCACCCGGGCAGAATGTTTTAAAAACATTTCATCCGCGACTTGGGTTCATTTTTCACCATTTTTGAGCGAGCTTGGGAAGCCTTTGACGAGATTATTGAAGGGTTTTGACTGGGAATCAATTGGAGGTAAGCCCCATAGTCTAAAAACATCATCTAATTATGATTTTAACATTTAAATTCATGGAAATTTGGTTAAAAAGTGAAGAACTAGGGCTTGAGTTTTTGAATGAGGATTTGTGATTTGAGGGGTCAAATGGACTCCGATTCTTGTGAATTTGATATGTACAGACTCGTGGCGATACGACAAAACCGGTAATGTAAGTTTTGTAATTTTTCGAGAAGTGGGCCCGGGGCTCGGGTTTTGCCAACTTCATGATTTTCGATATTTTTCGAGTCTTTTCGATTGGGTTATATCCCCTTAGCCTATTGTGATGTATTCGCTCTGATTTTGGTTAGGTTCGACGCGCGTGGAGGACGATTTGAGGGGCAAAGGCGTCACGAGCTAGGGATTTCACCGGTTCGAGGCGAGTAATGCTTGTAAATGATATTCTGAGGGTTTGAAACCCGGATTTCACATCGTAACGCTGTATTGAGGCGTGACACGCATTCTATGATGAATGCGGGGTCGTTTACTATTGGGGATCTGTGACTTGGTCCATCCGAGTGATATTTCTGCTATATTGGCGATTGAGACGCATACTTTATTACTGTGAATTGGGCTTATTGCCACATTTGGGCCCTTGTGCCGACCTGTAGAATTCTTAGGGGATCTTCATTTATTTTTCCTCACTTGTTTGCATAAATCATACTCTCAGTCATGTTTTCAACTGTTAAAAATATGATAAGAAATATGATAAAAATATGATAAGAACATGAAATCATAAATAAAATGAATACGAGGGTTGAGATCCCTACAGTATGTAATGCCCGAGTGGCTACGCATTTATTTGACTGAGATGGGTTTAGTACCCAATAGTGAGGATATATTTTTCTATGATATAGATCGGGCTGCACGCCGCAGCGATGATATATTGATATTGAGGCCGAGAGCCTGTTTGATGCCACGATATGGCTGACATTGCGCTTGGGCTGTAGGAGCCCTCCGGAGTCTGTACACACCCCCAGTGAGCGCTGCCGACGATAAATAAATGAAGCGGGCTGCACGTCGCAGCGGGTACTGGAATGTACCGTTATTTGCATTGCATTCATGCATTTGTTCACTATTCGTTATTTGTGTTGTTTCTTGAGATATCTGTTTGCTGTTCTGGTATTGTCTGATCACTCTTAAAGAGGATAAATCTTAGACAGTGGTAATAATGACACTGTATGATGCGTTTGGTCAGGTAACAGTGGCTGACCGGGAATAAGAATATTGCCCAAGGGGCGGGTCTCTGTGCATAGTGTCACTAATGCACAGTTTAAAACTAAGCCAAGATACTTTGAAAGGTTTTACAGTTTTTACTGATTTTTCTCAATGTATGGGCTTTTCACTGCTTTTATACAGCATGATGATCTGTTCTACGTAATTTCTTACCACCCAGTTATTATTTACTTTTATTACTCACTGAGTTGGAGTACTCACTTTACTCCCTGCACCTCGCATGCAGTTGCAGGTATTGTTCACCCGGTAGGGGGTTATTAGCTGATTGAAGATACTACTATTGCAGCTGAGCAAGGTGACCGCCAACGTTCGCGGCACCGGACGTTGTCTTTAAAATTCCAGAATTTATTTTTGAATATTATTAGCCGTCTAGTTGTGTTCAGGGTTCTTTAGATGCTCGTAACTTGTGACAACCCGATTTCGGGCTGAGTTGGGATGGTTCCCTGTTATGTCATTTTCTTCCGCATTTATGATAATGTTATCTATTGTTTTCGACTCATTCTTGCTAAGAAATTGTTTAAAAAAGTATTGTTAATCTGTTGGCTGGCCTTGTCTTCACGGGAGGCGCCATCACGACCGAGTTCGGGAATTGGGTCGTGACAAAACCAAAAGCTTGACTAGAAAATCTTGCGACTTCTACTAGCACTATAGTATCATGCATTGTAACGTTGGTCGAGCAAATCCTTTTAAAAATTGAATTAAAAATTTTGTGATTTCTCTAGATTCTCAAACCGATGGCAGTAGTTTGAGAAGAAGAACCATGATATACAAACATATAATTTTTATACAATATATAAATTGATTATATACTCATGATACACAAACACACTCTGGATATACTCAATATACACTTTAAATACATAAATACATTCAGGATACACTTAATATATATTAAGAATACATTTTTAGAACTTAGGATACGATGTATATACATTTTTGTACGTTACATAACAATATATATATAGATATATAGCTTTTATACAAAACTATAATACGATTATGTTGCATGTTTTACTTTATACGCGATATTTTTCCATGTAAAAGCGATATGTATATAATTTTTATATATTATATAAATAGAAAATACACTCATGATATGACACACCCAGGATACATTTAATATATACTTTGGATATAAAAATATACTCAGCACACACTTAATATACACTAAAAATATATTGCCAAACTTAGGATACAATATATATATATACAAGTTCTATACATCGCATAACAATACATATGCAAATTTTATACAAAAATGTAATACAATTATCATGCACATATAACTTCATTTATATTTTATATATCTTTATATATTGTATAATTGCATATATGCAATATTCAATAAAGAATTATAATATAAATACCATCTAGTCACCCCATTAAATCCAAAATCCACTGCTGATACCCACTTCAAAAGATCTTCACTCACAAAATACATTATGATCTAAAGAAGAAGAAGAAGAAGAAGAAGAAGAAGAAGAAGAAGAAGAAGAAGAAGAAGAAATCACCTGTATAAAAAAGAATAACTTGCTGAGTTATCATAAAGTATTATATCCTTAAAGAAATTTTTCTAACCACCAAATAAACACCATCAGAAATAAAAAGCTTGACTAGAAAATCTTGCGACTTCTGCTGCCACTCTAGTATCATGCATCGTAACGTTGGTCGAGTAAATCCTTTTAAAAATTGAATTAAAAATTTTGTGATTTTTCTAGATTCTCAAACCGATGATAGTACTTTGAGAAGAAGAATCATTATATACAAACATACAATTTATATACAATATATAGATTGATTATATACATGATACACAAACACACTCTGGATATACTTAATATACACTTTAAATATATAAATACACTCAGGATACACTTAATATATATTAGAGAAGGATTTTAATGTCTTGGTGGGACCCACTTTGAAGACGTGTTACTAAGATTTACACATTTGTGCCACATTAAAAGGTGACTTAAGAGTCACAAACTTAAGAGTTGTGGGCTGCCACGTTGGGGCCCTTTCAGCCTTATCAAAAAGCTTAATTTCTTACTTAATCTTCCCCCCAAAATCATTAATGAACCCATTTATCCAAATAATTATGAATTCCCTCATACTACTCAAAATACTACTCACTTTTAGCATATTTTGTATACCTTACTATCATGGTCATGTGGTATCTTTTATGACAGTAGTCCATAAATATCGGGTATTTTAGCACGGGCCGGATTTTATCTCAAAATGTCCAATTTCGACGAAATTCATTCTCTTCGATTTGCTTACCCTCTCTCACCTTCACAAATTTACTTATCACTTTTTTGAAATAGCATAATTCTTATAATTTTATTCCAAAACTTACATCGATTAACTTACGATGTTATTTAGACGTACGAAACTGCGGGATGTAACATTTCATTTCTGAACTTTAATCAATTTACTTATGGCGTACTTTCACGTACGAAAATTCGGGGTGTAACAATTTCACGAACCCAAACCCAGTCGTGATGCGACCAATTTCACTCTCAACCCGAGCATAAAGCTCAAAACCATTTGTTTGAAAATCATTAACAGCATTTAAACTAGAAGCATAACTGAAAGATAGAAATAAATCCAAAAAAAAAATCAACAATACTGAACCACCTCCCAAAGACCTGGGGGTCATGAGTCTAGAGCCTCTACCAGAATAGCAAAGTATACTGTAAAACAACATAGTCTGAAGTACGCGAAAAAGTCAAATAACAGGAAATAGGAGAGAAGTTGGGTCCTGCGGACGTCAGGCAGCCACCTCGACAACTCCGTGTAAAAGCTCTGAAGAATAGGAATAAGCTCAGATAGCTCCTGGAGTACCTGAATCTGCACACAAGGTGCATGGAGTAAAGTGAGTACTTCCAACTCAGTGGTAATAGACATATATAATGTCTGACAGTAAGAAATCCCAAAATATAGCACAAAGTAAAGCTAAGAACAGTACTCCTACACGTTTAACAGTGTAACAACAGCTAACAGAAACAGTCAAAGCAGATAAATATATCAATGCATGAATGCAATGCACATCATCGCTACGGTGTGTAGCCCGATCCATGGGTACCCGGCGCTCACTATGGGGGTTCAGACTCCGGAGGGGCTCTTACAGCCCAAGCACAATATAATATCACACCCGCTGCGGCGTGCAGCCCGATCCATGCATAGTCATGAATGCACAATCATACTTACCATTTTTTTTTAATTTCAGTTATCTGAATTATAATTAAGTGTTTAAAATCTCAGGATTTGCAAATCATATTTAGACAGTGTTTAATTCAGGGCTGATATCACGAAAACATGCTATAATTCATAGAAACAGTGATAGCGATCC
>MU668027.1:0-52555 GCA_026770625.1 Nicotiana glauca
TCGGAAATATTTTGATAATTTTGCCAAGGGTGGTTTTCATCACAGTATGCATAAGGAAGATTAAAAGTAGAATTAACAACATCAACACTTTCATAATTCCATGATGCCATATTTTTTTTTTTTTGTAAAATCAACAAGTAAAATGAAAAAAGAAAAAAAATCAAATACAAAAAAAAAAGTTCAAACTTGAAACCTAGTAATATATACACCTACAGCTACACCATTAGTTCCCCGGCAACGGCGCCAAAATTTGATCACCCCCAACTATACCTTATAAAAAGACAATGCGGTCGTTGCAAATATAATCCGGTTTACAAGTCCGGAGTCGAATCCCACAGAGAATTAAGGTTTAGCTACAGCTGTTCACTATCNACCTAAGTATTCTCTAGCGATCATGAGCACTCTTATTACCATAAATCTCTCCCAAGTAATTACGATAATTTACTAGACGCACTCTCCCGAGCTACGCTGACTGGCTTTTAATACAGCTCACTTCAGATCGCACCTAAGGCTTCGTTATCCCTAATCCCGCCTTTAAACCCTCGGTTATTGATCCCTCATATACTTTGGGAGTGGTGTTGTTCAACAATTACTTAAATATGCACTTTCTTCCAAGTCATGCATACTAAATAGGCACGACTAATTGAGAGCTCTTCAACCAATCACAATATAAACGTAGTTGAACAAACAGAGAAAAATTATGGCTCAATTATAGAAAAACATAACAAGAATTTATCTTACAAAAGGTTCTATCAAAACTCTAGGTAACAAATTAGCTATTCATAATAGTATGTAAAACTAAAATACTAAAAGTCATAACCAACAATGAAAAATAGGAGGAGGAAGAAAAAAAACTTGTAGAAGAATTCTCCGCCTTGCTCCCAATGTGTTCTTTGCCTCCTTAGGTCAAATCTATGTAAAAAATATGTTCATTCCTCAAAAATACCGTTTTTCCATATATATATACCAAGTAGGGTCAGGCCCAAACACTTATACCTTCTCCTACACGAAAAAGGACAAATTTTAGGCCTGGATGGCCGCGGTTCTACCGCGGTCGCGGTCAAATCGCGGCCAAACACCCTCTGAGATTCTTCATTCGTCCGCGAATGACTTCTGCTGCGGTTCTGCCGCGGTCGCGATGAAACCACAGTTTTTCACCCTGTTCTATTTAGAATTTGGAAAAACGCAAAGCATGAAAGTTGTAGCCCTTTGAGTTATCTTTCCAACCATATATTATGGAGCTAAAATGGAGTTCTGAGTAAAACGTTATGTGCATTTTATTAGACAGTATGCAATATGCCTCATCGAGTCTTTGTTTGTTCTCAACTATCAAATTTGACCCCCGAACACGATCCCGGCTTAATTCCTTGAGCTTTTACTCAGAATTCAAAGCTTTAAATCATTTAAATTCATTCCATAACATCTATATAGCTCGGAATCACACCTACAAGGCATAAAACACACAATTAATGCAAAACACTAGCGATTAAAGCGCAAACTCAACTAAAGTGCAGTAAATTAGAGTGTAATAATCGACTAAAACACGTAATTATAGCCTATCATCAGTGCTACAGAACAGCCTTAGAGAGCAGCTCACTACTATGCCTCGGGGTGACGGGGATGCGAGCCTGACTGACTGCTAGATGCACTTTCTTCAGATCCTGCACGATTAGTGCAGAAGTGTAGCGTGAGTACATAAAGAATATGTACCCAATAAGTATCCAGTCTAACCTCAAAGAAGCAGTGACGAGGGGTCGATATCGACACTTACTATGGGTCGATAATAAAATATAAAAATTCTAAATAAGAACGGAATACATGAATAATAATAATAATAATAATAATAATAATAATAATAATAATAATAATAATAATAATAATAATAACCAACAATGGATAAATGATTCTTTAACTGATAGTCAATTAAAAATCTCCAATTGACACATGCTAACTTCAACGGTTTTGGGCCATTAAATAAACTATAATCTTTCAAGTCATAAAATAATATCAAGTGTATTCGGGCTCCAAGCATTATCACGCACGATTTATGCAGAGGTCGTACGACCTGATCCAGAATAATGTACACTACTAAGGGTCGAGCGGCACGAATCCTAGATGCATCTACTATACTGCCGAGACGTTTGGCCTGCTCCACAAGAAGAGAGAATACTCTATGAACATTCAATTTAAGAGCTATCACAAGACTAATATACAAGGAAATACAATTTCTATTAACGGTCAAGTAATCAACCAAAACTCAAAGTAAGTGAAGTTTGGTCTTTACAAATACGTTATCAAGTTTCAATATAATTTAGGCTGTTAAATTAACAAATAAAGTGCAACAACATGAGTATTTCATGATTTGGTCCTAAAACTACCCAGACAACAAGATTAGCAGCTGTGCACGGACTCTCGTCATCTCGTACGTACGTAGCCTCCACAAATAGAAGCAAATAGTAATTTAAAACATCTGCAAGGTTAGACAAGAAACTTACTTCGTCTCAAAGCTCACTTTCCGGCACACAAATTCACTCTAAAGCCTCAACTAGGTGCCGCACAACCCGAAACTAGTCAAATATCATATAAATCAATCAATATACTCTCATAAATTCATAATTTAGCTAATTGAGTGATTACCCAACCCAAATTGGAAGATTCTAAAAACTCACCCCGGGCTCACGTGCCGGGATTCCGGTAATTTTCGACGATAAATATTACCCATAGCTTCACGAACTCGAATGTATAATTTTTACTTAATTCCATAACTAATTTTGTGCCCAAATATTATTTTTACAAAAACCCTATGTTTTTCTCAAAATCCTATTAATTTCACCACTTTCCCATGTTAAATTTACCTATAATCCGCGTATTTTAGCTAAATTTGATAAGCAAAACGACCGGTAGGGTCTTTGCATGTCTTATTTCTATTTTGTGGTGTTTTAAATTTATATAATGATTCAGGATTAATATATATTTACTTAAAATCGTTTTATGTTTTTTCAAAAGGTCACGAATAAATTAAGGAAAAAAGGTGAAAGGGTTAATTTATAATGATGAAAAGCAAATCAATAAATAAAAAATTAAAGAAAATAAAGAAATCGATTAACACGTCTTCACTGAATATTCAGTGGGTGTGGAAAGCTTATCACTAGAGTCAAGACAGTGAAGCCAGTCTCTTTATAGGATCTATGCATTGACCTTGAAGCCCAGTTATAATTTGGTATTCCATTGTTTATTCTAAATAGAAAATAAATTGTCGTTCAGTTTAGTTGAGGGATAAATTAATCAGAAACACGGCTTAAGTTGTCTGGTGGAACTGCATATATAAGAGCGGAAATTTAAGACTGCAAGTTAGTGAATTTAAGAAAAAGAAATCAAATTAAGAAAAGCAAGAGAGAATATATATAGGTATTCCCAACAAAATGGTGAGAACTCCTTGTGTTGACAAGCATGGAATTAAAAGAGGCGCATGGAGTGAAGAAGAAGACAACAAACTTAGAGCTTTTGTTGAAAAATATGGTCATCCGAATTGGAGGCAATTGCCTAAACATGCTGGTTAGTTCCATTTCCTTTTGTCAATAGTTATTTTCTCTTTTGCTTTTAGGAAGAGAAAGTTGTTAATTATTTCTGTTGGATTTTTTTTCCAGGTCTAATGAGATGTGGGAAGAGCTGCAGATTGAGATGGATGAATTACTTGAGGCCTGGTTTAAAGAAAGGAAATTATAGCCATGAAGAAGAGGAGCTCATTATTAAACTACACAAGGAACTTGGAAACAGGTATAAATTACGTTGATTAACTAATTAGTTGTAAGTATTACCTTGTGAGATGTTCCTAACGTACAAAAATAATGCACAGATGGTCAGCCATTGCAGAACAATTACCAGGAAGATCGGACAACGATATAAAAAACCAATGGCATGCTCATCTTAAGAAACGTGCGAATATAATAAATACCAATTCATCAACTTCAACGGAGCAATTTACTGAGTTTCTGCAGTCTGGATCTCAAAATAATGAGCAATCTTCTTATAAAGTTTCAGAACAGGATATGAGAGAGTCGCTATCTGCTAGTGTAAATGCCGCTGACCCTTCAATAGAGGTTTCATCAAGTGATTTATCCAAGTTATATTCCAATTGTTCCCTTTTAAATGGAATGGATTGGATTGAAGACGATCATATCAGGTCAATGCAACAACTCTCAAATATTAATTCAATGGAACCACTTCCAGCGGATTTCTTTAACTTTTGCTCGACAAATACCATCGACAACTTTCAGACAGAACCCTTAGACATTTTCTGGAGACAACCATTCTTTTACTAATTCTTATATACCTCAAACTTCAATAAGTTTTTTTTCTTAAATTCTGCAAGTTTTTGAAAGAACGACCATGAGAGAGCATGTGCTGATCAATCGCATATTAGAGCTTTTAATTTTTAAAGTTGAATGATAATACAGTACATTGTTTACCTCATAATGACTACAATAATAATTGTTTACAGCGTACCAAGCCTGTGACTTGTTTTAATTGGTCAGATTGTTTTATTAGATAATTGATCCTTCCTTCACGTGCTAAAAAGAAACTTTTTTTTTCTTTCACAAAAAAACATTTTATTCAGTAAATGAAATGTCTACTTGTATTATAGTAGTATATATTTTGCCCTCGTCATTGAACGTGTGGACCCGCGCTTTGGGTTATATCTGTCTGTAACACGAGGATATAGTATGACGTATTTCTCAGGCTGATTGATGACATCATCAATGGACGAAGAACCCTAGGTATCTAAACCACTACAGTACTAGTATTTATTTATTCATTAAATGAGCTCAATGTCATCGATCTGCGTGTTTGTCTTTTTTTGGACTATTATTGACACTCAATTATTTGGTTCAATGAAGAAATCTCAACTATGGATCTTCTAAAAGCTCCATGCATATGTGCGTCGTACGAAATGCATCTCAAATTACTAAAGTGGAAAATAGAGATTTTTAAACAAATATTGGATCAGATTTGCTATTTATTTTTTTCTAGTTAGTATTCATATAATATAAAACTAATTGTACACGGTTATATATATATATGTATGTATGTCATTGACTTTTTTTAATTTAAATTACTGGATGAATAATTATTTAGATTGATAGTCGTTCTTTTACCTCTACTGCTTCCCGATCACGCTCAACTGTATCAATGAAAAAACTAAGTGGGCGTTGCAAATTTAATCCGGGGTATTATGCCCAGAGTCGAATCCCACAGGGAATTAACGTATCAATCACTATCTTTAGACCTACTAAACTCTTTAGAATCAATTTCCCATACGTTGAAAATCACAGTTGATGGTGTCTTTAATAACTAAAATTGCAAGGATATAAACAACTGTAAACTAAGGGTGCTAAGGTTGTAAACAATAACGAGAAAATGCTAAGGTAATGATTTCCCCTATTGATGGATTTCCTTCTGTTTATGCTTTATACAAATTTACCAACACATCTCTATCAATCATGAACGCTCTTCTTACCGTAAGTCACTCACGAGTAATCATAGTGATTTACTAGTTGCATTCTCCCGAGATACACTAGCTTGCTTTATTTAACACAGTTTACTTTAGATCACACCCAAGGCTTCGTTATCCCTAATCCCACCTTTAAACCCTCGGTTATTGATCCCTCATATACATTGGGAGTGGTGTTGTTCTACAATTACCTAAATATGCACTCTCTCCCGAGTTATGCACACTAAATAGGCACAGCTAATTGAGGATCCTGTTAATTAACTACAACAAACACATAGTTGAACAAATAGAGATTGAAACTAGCAATTTGTATTCACATAAACAAAAAGTTCATCGCCCAATAGGTTCCACCAAAACCTTAGACTAAGGATTTAGCTACTCATAACTATGGGTAAGCAAACTAAAACAATATTCATCATAAAACTTGCAAGAAAAATCAAAGAAAAGAAGAAAGATATTTTTGGTGATCTCTCACAATTGTTTTCCTTGTCAAAATACTCTCTAATACAATACATGCCTCTCTTGGGCGAAGTCTAGTGTTTAAAATAGGGTTTTGGGCTAAAAATTCCGTATTTCGCACTTTAGTCCATGAAGTTTTTCGCTTACGCCGCGGTTCTGCCGCGATCGCGGTCAAACCGCGACCAAACATGCTCTCTGATTCTCACTTTGTCTGCAGCCATCTTCCATCGCGGTTCTGCCGCGGTCGCGGTGGAACCGCGGCAGTCCTCTTTCAGTTCTGACTTGAGCTGTTTTGCGTGGTTTAGTTTACGGAATTTTATGATCGGCCTCTATTTCTCCATATTTGATCCCAAAAGTACTCCATAGCCTTCTCTGGTCATATATAACCTGCAAAGCATGAAAAATACTAATAAGAGTATTTTGTTATCACTTTTATCATCAAAACTATACAAGAAGGTGATTATTTAGGGCCTAATTATAGTTAAATTCACCTATTATCAGCACCCCACACTTAAACCTTTGCTCGTCCTCGAGCAATTAAACCACACTTCTAGGACTAACCGTTCAATGCATTGCCCAATTTTTATGCCACACCCGCCATTATGAAGGAACAACCTAAGCAGTGCAACAGTCGCACCTCAGATGAAGACTCTAACACCATGACACACTCATGCTCACTCTAGTTACTCTAACAGAGGTGAAAACTCACTTTTTCTTCCTGAGTCACATGCCCTCACATCACAATTCTGAGAGAAGTTCCACACACATAAAATTCAAGCAACAATGAACCAAAGATAGGAAGAATACACTCACTCTCAGCAAAGAACATTCACATACCACACAGACACACCATAAGCTTGCCCCTAGTGTAATACTCTACTAATCGAGCCATTAAGTCAAAGATCAAGAGGTCTTTATTTGGTTGTAATGTAGGTTAAGGACGAGTAGGATATATTTGGATATAGTGACTAACCGCCCTAAGCACTTTTAATACAAACTTCCTTTTATTTCAATCTCCATGTTCAGCCCAATCATTCTTCCACATTTTGTTTCATAGTTGCCCCCCACTTTTCTTTAGGTGCATTGGCCTTTTTCTCTCTATCTTTTTTTTAGCAACCATTGCACCATTCAAGTATTTCTTTTCTGACTCCCCTTTTTTCACTTCCCTACTACCACACACTTTGACTTTTGCATGTTTTTTAATAATTCAAGTGCTTATGGGAGGTACAGGTTCAAACAGTCAAACTACTCAAACACAGAGATATAGGTTATTATAGGGTTATCAAATAACAGGCTTCAGGCTCAAATGAGTTAACTATGGCAATATGTACATGTGGATTTACAATTATACAGGCTACACAAAGAACTGCCTCAATCATCTCTAAAACCAAACAACTTCTATTTCGCTTTGCAAACACACAGGGCAAGTTTTAGGTATCGCATGCAAGCACAGAATGCAAGTAATAGCTCACACACACTTGGCATGTAACTCATTCCGAATCAGTTTATCAACACACTCATACGAGCGTTCAAGCAAGACAAGATGTGCAAAATTAAGGCATAGATTTATGAGTCTACAAACGAGCCTGGACGTCGCACCCTCAAGTTTATTTTTTTGTTATTCTCAGGTGTGTACATCAAAGGTTGCATTCTAGCCTTCACCCATCTTGGTCCTAAAACTACAAAAGAAAAATCTACCTAACCCGGTTCAAGAAAAGCCCTTAGAAAAGAACCGTGGTCAAAAGAAAAACCAAGGGAGAATTACTACACTACCTAAAATAAAGAAACTACATGGACTATTTCCCTCAAGAGTACTATCCAAGTGGTCCGTTCTCAGGAAAAGTCCTCTACATTTTTTTCTTTTTTTTTTCTAAAAAAAAAATTATTCAATTAAACTGACACAACTAAAATAGCATCGAAAGTCACCCAGACAATCTCCTCCAGACAATCTCCTCACCCCATACTTAAAATTGTGCATTGTCCCCAATGCACACCATACTAATAAGAGGGTAAAAGAAACTCCCTAGTAGGCCAAAGGCCGAAGCATTAACAACTCATGGAGTACTCAGACTTCTCCCAAACTTGGTCCTTTGTGCGGGTACCTCACACTTAGTTCCAACCAATGGTTTTTTTGTTGCATCCTTCCAATGGCTTTGCGTTCCATGTCCCTAAAAATCAAAAATTGACACTACAAGAATAATACAAATAATAAAAAATAAACTAAATTAAAATAACATAAAATTGGGTTGCCTCCCAACAAGCACTTGATTTAAAGTCGCGGCACGACACAAATAATTTTACCATTTTTCTCACCACTTAGACGATATGAGTTGGGCACCTAGCTTGGAATCAAGCTTATGACCACGAGCGATGGGGGGTGGTAAGTTGATTATCGAGCTGAGCCTTAAATTCTTCATTTTGCACTTCTTGGCACTCATGTGAGGAATGTCATTTTGGTTTCTTATTTCCTCAACTTGTAAAATTTATGGTTGTTATCTTTCCTCCTCGCAGTCCCTCACGGACTCATGTAGTTTAATTTTTATATCACTCCACAATTTCAATGTTGAAAAATGCTTGGAATGTGACTTCAAACCTTCACTTTGCAATTTTCTCGGACTTTGACATCCTCTTTTTCCCCCGGGCTAGAGTCAATCTCAACCGAATTTTCATTTACACCGGTTGACTCTAATCCCATTTTTTTCTTGACATCACTAACACTTATGAAGTCGGTTGGCGGATGTTCAATTCTTGAATCCTCAAAGTAAAGCACACTTTCTTCCTCATTTTAAAGAATGGTCTCCAACATGAGCATCATCTTCTCATTTTGATCAATTGAGAGTTCTTCTTGGTTTTGATCAAGTGCCAAGGAAGGGTTTTCGGCTTCCACATCTAAGAAAAGTTCTTGGCTCTCATTAACTTCCGAGGCTTTTTGGACCTCTAAAGCTTCAAGCATTTCTCCCATTTGTGAGTGAAACCTTTCAAGTACCAAGTCATTTTGGAGACTATTTTCCAAAAGCTCCTCCAAGTCACTTTGTTCTTTGTTTCCTCCTTCGAGTAAACACTTCAACATGAGATTGAACTCTCCATTTCAGACATGCTCGACATCTTCCATTTCCATAGCCCTATCATTTTCATCAAAAATAATAGAATCATCATAGCGGGGGTTAGGGGAAGGGAAGGACCAATCAACATAATCACCCAAATGACCATTTTGAAAACCACACTTATCACTAATACTCCGCTCATGGGTTTGAGATTGTGCGCACAATCCACCCTCGGGAGAATTTTAAAAATTTTGCCACAAGTGTGGTCCTCCATATTAAGGACAAGGGTCATCAAAGTATGAACAACTACCATCCGACCAATTTTTATTATATGATGCCATTTTTCAAAACTAAGAAAATAAATAAGAAAAAAAAAATTAAAAATAGACTAAGGTAAGAAAAATTAATTACACAAATATTCACAAGTTGGGTATAGAGAAAACTGACTATACTTAAGAATTTTGTATTTTCCTCCAACTACAATTGATAATACCTTTAATTCCCCGACAACGGCGCCAAAATTTGATCACGCTCAACTGTGTTTATGAAAAGACTAAGTGGGCGTTGCAAATATAATCTGGGGTATTATGCCCAGAGTCGAATCCCAAGGGAATTAACGTATCAATCACAATCTTTAGACCTACTAAACTCTTTAGAATCAATTTCCCACACGTTGAAAATTACAGTTGATGGTGTCCTGAATAACTAAAATTGCAAGGAAATAAACAGCTATAAACTAAGGGTGCTAAGGTTGTAAACAATAATGAGAAAACGCTAAGGTAATGATTTTCCCTATTGATAGATTTCCTTCTGTTTATGCTTTATACAAATTTACCAACACATATCTATCAATCATGAATGCTCTTCTTACTGTAAATCTCTTCCGAGTAATCACAGTAATTTACTAGTTGCACTCTCCCGAGATACACTAGCTTGCTTTATTTAACACGGTTCACTTTAGATTACACCCAAGGCTTCGTTATCCCTAATCCCGCCTTTAAACCCTCGGTTATTGATCCCTTATATACTTTGGGAGTGGTGTTGTTCAACAATTACCTAAATATGCACTCTCTCCCGAGTTATGCACACTAAATAGGCACAACTAATTGAGGATCCTGTCAATTAACTACAACAAATACATAGTTGAACAAATAGAGATTGAAACTAGCAATTCTATATTCACATAAACAAGAAGTTTATCCCCCAATAGGTTCCATCAAAACCTTAGACAAAGGATTTAGCTACTCATAACTATGGGTAAGCAAACTAAAACAATATTCATCATAAAACTTGCAAGAAAAATCAAAGAAAAGAAGAAAGATGTTTTTCTTGATCTCTCACAATTGCTTTCCTTGCCAAAATACTCTCTAATATAATACATGCCTCTCTTGGGCAAAGTCTAGTGTTTAAAATAGGGTTTTGGGCTAAAAATCCTGTGTTTTGCACTTTAGTCCTTGAAGTTTTCCGCTTCCGCCGCGGTTCTGCCGCGATTGCGGTCAAGCCGCGGCCAAACATGCTCTCTTATTCTCACTTTGTCTGCAGCCATCTTCCACTGCGGTTCTGCCGCGGTCGCGGTGGAACCGCGACAGTCCTCTTTCAGTTCTGACTTGAGCTATTTTGCGTGGTTTATTTTACGGAATTTTACGATCAGCCTCTATTTCTTCATATTTGATTCCAAAAGTATTCCATAGCCTTCTCTGGTCATATATAGTCTACAATGCATGAAAAACACTAATAAGAGCATTTCGTTATCACTTTTATCATTCAAACTATACAAGAAGGTGGTTATTTAGGGTCTAATTATAGTTAAATTTACCTATTAACACTTCCATTGACTTTCCTTTATGAAAATTGACCGATTGGAGGGATTGGAGGCGGATCCGCAATTTGAATATGACGAGGGCATCATTGTCATTAGAGCGAATTACCCAAAGCCAATAAAAAAAATACATATAAACTCTATGATAGACCAGTAAATAAGCAACACAATCCACTATATAATATACATTTGCTAAGCAAAAAACTAAAATAAAGTAAGAAGAGCTTACGCTTTTATTTCATCATACTCCCCAATTGATCTGTGAACACAAACTTCGATTTCATCAGACTTCCCAATTGATCTGTGTTTTTTTTTCTTCAAAAAAAAGCATTCCAAGAAAATAAATAACTTGTTGCACATCCTTTCGCACACATGGACTAAACTGGAATAAGCTTTAAAATATAAAACTAGCGTAGTGGCCTTAATAGCAATTCCTGACATACTAATAGTAATATCTAATATTGTCCAAAAATGAGAACTAAAGAAGATACAATTTACATTAAAATACAAACTTTAATGTTATAGAATGTCTTTAATTGATACTAATATAACAAAAGTACATCATCCACTTATACTTGAACTCGATGCGTTTTCATACTCTGAAAATGATCAATAATAGCATCATTGCTTACATTTGTAAATACTTATTTTTCAAAGTAACAAACTAAACAATCATTTAAAAATGCATCACCAATTTTACTACGCAATTCATCTTTGATGTACTTTATGGATGAGAATTCTCTTTCTACCATTGCAGTCGCGACAGGTAAAATTAGAGTCAACTAAATAAGTAAATAAACAAGTGAATATGTCCTCACAAGATTTTCCTCAACCAACGCTTTTACCAAATCAATCACTGTATAAAAAAACTCAACACGTAAGTGATGTGAATAAGTAACACTAGAAGACCTATGCTTCGACTTTTCAGGTATATAGAATTCTTCCATATTAGGCACCAAAATGTCATGTTTAGTACAAAACAAATATACTTCATCCTTTTATGATTTCCATCCTTCATCTCTAATTTGTTGCAACCTTTCTTTTGTACGATCAAAAAATATCATGGCATTGATAATATCTTGCTCATTCTTCTGTAAATCTTTACTCAGCTCGTTCGACATCAACAATACCTTCAACATCAAGTGAAGCATGAACACAAATTCAAATGAATTGATTTTACTCAAAAAGGCTTCTACTTGCAATCTATCATAGCCTCTTGACCTTCATATTCAATCACCCCAAGCACATGAACAATAGATGCAAATAAAATAACAAAGTTATCTAATATTTTACAATGTGACCCCCAACGAGTGTCACCTGACCTTTGAATTCCTCGCTCTTGATTTAATCCTTTCCCACTTTAAACTTCACCACTCTCTAGCAATTGCTCCAATAATTCGGCATGATGATCCCGAAGTTGATCTCTACGTTTAAAGGATGCTCCAATCACATTCAACACATTAGCAGCTATAGCAAAGAAAGTTTCCACCTCCTTATATTTTTTAGCAACCGCTACAAGTGTCAACTGTAATTAATGAGCGAAACAATGAATACAATGTGCCGAAGGAGTTTCTTGCAAAACTAAAGCTTGAATATTATTCATTTTTCCTTGCATATTACTAGCTCCATCATAGTCTTGCCCACGTATTTTGGATGGACTTAATGAGTGTTTCATAAGCAAAGAAAGTATTGTTTCCAATGACTTTGTAGAGGTATCATGAACACGAATAAGACCAATAAATGGATCGTTCACTTCGTGTTATTTGTCAGCATACCACAAAGCAAGGGCCGTTTGTTCATGGTGTGAAATATCCTTGGAATCATCAACTAAAATCACGAAATAATTTCCATCCAAATAATTGATTATAGCTTTTACAGTTTCTTGTGTACAAGCACTCACAATGTCCTTTTAATTTTTTGGCGAACTCATCATATTATTTTTTGGAGCATGTTTTAATATGAGTCTATCTACTTCAGGGAGCCTCTTTGCAAGTCATTCCAAAAGCCCTAGAAAAATGCCTTTATTTTTTGAAGAATACTTTCATCATGACCTCGAAAAGAGAATCCAAAATACAAGAGAAACCTTAAAGCATCGATTGATGTATTTAAACAAATTTGGTGCTCATTTCTTTGTTTCTCAGATTGCTTATCAAAAGCAACTTGAATTGATTGGGATTGATTTGATAAGTCTATAATCTTGTTGAAACACTTGTGGTGGAGGCTATTTATTTGACCAACATGTAAACAAAGCCTTTCCGAAGCTTTATTCCAAGCCTTAAAGCCCGTTTTTGTGAAAGAGTCACCCGTGCTTCCATGAACATAATTAATTTTGAATAAATAACAACATAAATAAAATTCGATATCTTTCTTCACACTATACTCCAATCATCTTGAATACGAATCTTTAAACTAACCCGGACTAAATTGATGCATTTTATTTTCGAATAACGTTTTTGGAAATTTATGATCAACAGGTTGGCAAGGACCATTTTGAATGTAGTGTCTTCTTACTTTATCCTGTTTTCTAAGACTATATTTACAAATGGGTACTCACTCTCCCGGGTCATGATTGAGTAATTTCTCATCAAACTCATCTATAAGATGAGAGGAATTGTTTCTAAGACTAGAACTTGGTTAAGAAGAATTAAACTTCATCAAAAATACGTCCATCTCAATTCACAAGAACAAGAACTTCCTACAAAAAATGAGTTCAACAAATTTGATAGTCTATCAAAAATAAAAATTCATCAAATGCAAAAAAGGTCAAAGCAGAAAACACAGCAAAGTAAGAACCTGTGAAATGACTTTTCTTATGATTCCGTCTGAAATTTTACTAGTTCAATATTGGCTACGATTCTGACTTTTAAAGCCCCGTAATCATCAGTAAGGCCAATTACAACCAATGATGTTAATAGATGTACGTATTCATCACTTTATAATTAGAACACATGCGTATTCTTATTTATTTATTTATAACATTAGAGAAATTTTAATTTAATTACCAGTGGTAAACCTAAATTTTGGGAATTCTTCAACCAAAAATTGTAAACACAAATAAAATCATAAAAAATTCATTCCCAATTCTCTATGCTCTTATAATTTATAAATAAAAATTAAGTTTCAAAGTAAGAGAAGCACTAACAAGAGATTCGATGCCCGCTAATTTTTCAAAGTAATGAAAGTGTCACGACCCTAGTTCACCCTCCATGAACATTTCGTGATGGCACCTAGTTCCTATGACTAGGTAAGCCTAACAATGCGGAAGATAAATCAATTTGCGGAAGAAAGTAATTAAACTGAACTACTGAAACAAATCAGTGTTTAAGGTGCCACCTAACACATACAGCAACAAGTCTTGAAGCTAACAAATATTCCCAAAACCCGGAATCTCACAAATCACAAGCTAAGGGATACGTAAGAGGCTTTGACTCAAGAATGTCTATATAAAGGAGATATACTGAAAGAACTATACTTATTACAGAAAGCTGGAAAGGGAATCCTCGATCTGCGGACGTAGAAGATATACCTCGAAGTTTCTATCGATACGCCTCCTTCCAAGGCTGACAGAACTGAATGGGAGTACCTGTACCTGCACAACAAAAGTGTGCAGAAGAGCAGCATGAGCACACCACAGCGGTCCCCAGTATGTACCAAGACTAACCTCGGTGGGGTAGTGACGAGGAACAGTCAAGGCACTTACTGGTAAAATAAACAGTATAATCATGGTAGATAAGAAAACGATATATAAATATGTAAAGTCTGCATGGATATTCAAAAATGCTACAGATAACAATAAGGGGAAGGGCAACGGTAACCACAAAAATATAATAAATGATGATACAAAATGACGGCAGAATCACAATCCAAATCCTAAGATCAAGACACAGCAAGGGCCGCTAGTCGACACTCATATCCCCCAATGATGTTCACATAAGGTCTTATTCAACTCTTATTACAATTTCACCAAGTCTCAGACGAATCATAACTCATGAAAGCCCAACATCTGAAATCTAACACCTAACATCCTGTGCCCTTTCAATCTCACGATCATTCTGACAACTAACTGGATAACTAGGGCCACTCTCACATATATAATAGATAACGAGGGCGTATCTCCACCCTTAGCAAAATCGGAAGGTATTTACCTCTAATGGGGAGAGTCCAACAACGTGTATGATTGTGCAAGTGTGTTTAATAAGAACTCCACCAGCTAGTAAATATAAGAGATGGAACGACAAGCACCCGAAATGTTTGTACACGGATAGAATCAACAAAAACATCAACTCAAAACAAAATGAGTTTAACAGGGGATCTCCTAGGATATTGTCCTGTAGTCCCAAACATAAATATGTGTGCTAGGGATCTCTTAGGATCCCAAGGATCTCTTAGGATCCCGAGGATCTCTTGGTATCCTCAATATATGTACTAGGGATCTCTTGGTATCCCGAGGATCTCTTAGTATCCTCAATATATGTGCTGTGGATCTCTTGGTATCCTAAGGATCTCTTGGTATCCTCAATATAAGTTCTGGGGATCTCTTGGTATCCCGAGGATCTCTTGGTATCCTCAATATAAGTGCTGGGGATCTCTTGGTATCCCGAGGATCTCTTGGTATCCTCAATATAAGTGATGGGGATCTCTTGGTATCCCGAGGATCTCTTGGTATCCTTAATATATGTGTTGGGGATCTCTTGGTATCCTGAGGATCTCTTGGTATCCTTAATATATGTGCTAGGGATCTCTTGGTATCCTGCATTACAGCCCAATCAACATAAATGTACATGTGCACGGTATCACCCTTCGTGCCTTATCACTCTTCCTCACCCAAATAATAGAACAAAAACATCCTGGCAAGGCAGTCAAAAATAGAAGACAATAACGTCACGACAAGGGAATCCACAATAGAAACAATAACATCCCTGCAAGGGAATCCACAATAGAAACGATAACGTCCCCGCAAGGGAATCAACAATAGAAATAATAACGTTCCGGCAAAGGAACCAACAATAGAAACAATAACGTCCCGGCAAGGGAACCAACAATACATATGAAGAGTCACGGAAAACCAAGAAGCACGATAACCTCCACAAATAACAAGACATAATAAGTGCGTAATAGCTACACGGGTAACCACAATAGTTGGACAAGTAATGTATTTACACGAAGTCATAGATGAACTTACAATCAAGGAGTATCCAAACAATAAGGAAGTTTACATGAATCAAATAATTTTAATTAAGGAAATGTCAACTAATCATAAGATATCTAACTTCTTTCCAATTAAGACCAATTAATTACATGAGATATACCGTTTATGATTTCCAAATAAAGGCGAGTAGTTAGGACGGATAATATGACTATAGAAGGGTAATTGTCTTTAGTTAAATACATAAAAGTCAATTAGACAGCAAGAATAATTCAAGAAGAGCAAATAAATTCCAAGTAAGACATGTAGAGGTGAAACTAATAACAGGGAACTCAATCGTATCAATAACATCTTCATACTCGGTGATTACAAGGGTGTAAGAGACTAAAAAGGACAATTTACCACAAATAAATTCGAGCACGCAGTCGTCACTTCGCGTGAACAGAATACAATCAACAGAGAAGACTCAAATCCTAATGGGAAGTCCCCCACACAAGGTTAGGCAAGATACTTACCTCAAGCCGGCTAAAATCAACTAGCAACCACGTTCTTGCCACGAGTTATCGACTTCAAATGGCCCAAATCTATTCAATTAGATCACACATTGTAATTAACATCTCAAGCAACTAATTCTATCATTTAATTCAAAGCTAAAGCGGGAAATTAAGTAAAATAACCAAAATGTCCCTCGGGCCAACGGCTCAGAATCAAAATATTTTTACATTTTCAGAAACCTCGTACTCTCACAAGTCTAACCATATAAGAATCTCCCAAATCGGAGGTCAAATGCCCACTCAAAATACAATAATTAATTCTAAGAAGTTTCATCCAATTTTCCCCAATTTTGACCTTGAATTCGAATTCTAATGGTGGATTTAAATAGATATTGATAGAAAACAACTAAATGAGGTTAAGGAAACATTACCCAGTGATCTCCTCTTCAAAATCCACCTAAAATCGCCTTCTCCCAACCTAAATTTTGATTTCTCTAACTTTTGAAATAAACCCTCGGATTTTCCCCTTCTCAGAACAGTGCTTTCCGCTTCTGCGGTCCCGTACGTGCGGACTACGAGCCGCTTCTGCCACTCCTCACTTAAATCACAAGTTCCGCTTCTGCGGTCACAAGAAGCGCCTCTGCGGTTCTGCCTTTACGGAAACTAGACCGCTTCTGCGGTCTCTGAAGAGTATGCCCAAGTCGCTTCTGTAGTGAGCCAGCCCACTTCTGCGGTTCTTAAACCGCAGAAGCGAAAATATCAGAAGAGTTGCTGCAAATTTTATTCCTACTCCAAAAACTTGCCCGTTGGGCATCCGAAACACACCTGAGGCCCCCGGGACCCCGTCTAATCACACGCACAAGTCATATAACCTAGCATAGACTCGCTTAAAATTCCAAATCATATAACATGACATCGAAACGACGAATCAAACCAAAAATAAAGTTTATGAACTTCTAAATCTTCAAATATCGAAACCCATGCCGAAACCTATCAATTCAACTTGGAATGATGCCAAATTTTGCAGACAAGTCCAAAATGACATAACAGAGCTGTTGCAACTCTCGGAATTGCATTCCGACCCCGATATCCCAAAATTCAACTGTGGGTCAAACTTCTTCATTTTCCAACTTCAACTTTCGCTGAAATGCCTCAAATTACTCTACGAACCTCCAAATCTAAATCCGGACGCGCGCCTAAGTCCAAAATCACCATACAAAGCTGTTGAGATCATCCTCGACCCATTCCGGGGTCATTTATCCAAAAGTCCAATTCTGGTCAACTTTTCACCATTCTAACTTCCCAAATCAGGTTTCTTCTCTAAATTTGACTCTAAACCATCCGAAAGCCGAATTCCACCATGCACACAAGTCGATACTCATATTCCGAAGTTGTTCCTGACCTTATGCCGTTGAGCGAAGCTTAATTTCTCAAAATAACTGATCGGGTTGTTACAGAAAGGAATTGAGATTGAGGAAGAATGGTTCTCTATTTTGGAGTGAGGATGATGGCTGAGGATTGAGGACTGTTTTTGAAGGAAGGGGGCTTCTGATTTTGACGAAGGGGACTGAGGAGCTTCTGCGTTTGATCGAGGAAGACTAAGAAAGGTTTAGGGATTTAATATTTTGGAGATTTTGGGTAGGATTTTGTAGAAGAATTAAATAATAAAATTGACTATTATCTATAACTATTAGTAAATATAATTAAATTGAGAAAAGATAAAATAAAAAATTATAAATTAGTCAATTGTTGGCTAGTGACTAATAAATAGTAATATTATACTAGTATATAATTGATTATTCCAGTTATAAAAAGTAAAAGAAACTAAAAAGAAATATTTGTAGAAAGGGGGTTTCGAACCCTAGTCGTTCGTAGCAAAACGAACAAAACTAACGCTGACACAGGGACCATTGCTCCAAGCAGCATTTCGATTATAAGGGGGCCAAGAAAAATATTTAAGGGATCACCTAAGTATATACAACTATACATACAATATATATGTAGGGTTTTTGCCGATGTTAACGGGTTAACGTGACCCCTCAAGGCCTAATGTAGGTCAGCCACTAGGAGGGATACAAAAATAACCAAAACTAAAGATACTCAGAAAAAGAAAAAGTTTATTTATCTGACATCAAATTACAGCTACTCAAATCACATATAAGAGTAGACAGTTCAGACTACAAGTTGGTCAGATACAATTTAAGGTAAATAAATCAAATCAAGAAAAATTTTAAAGAGAGATCGAATAGTACTTATAACGGCAAAGAAAATGGTGAGAACTGCATCTATTGACAAAAATGGAATGAAGAAAGGTGTGTGGAGTGAAGAAGAAGACAACAAACTAAGAGCTTTTGTTGAAAAATATGGCCATTCGATTTGGCGGCAATTACCTAAATATGCTGGTTAGAATATGGATTCCCAATCTTCTTCTCATTTCCTTTTAGCAAAATGATTTACGATATATATGCTTCTTTTGTAAAGAGAATTTTTTTATTTATTTTGGATATTTTTCTGGTCTAATGAGATGCGGGAAGAGCTGTAGACTGAGATGGATTAATTACTTGAGACCTAGTTTAAAGAAAGGGAATTATAGCCATAAAGAAGAGGAACTCATTATTAAATTACACAATGAACAAATACAGGTATTTTGCCCTAAGACATTACATTATTAATTAAACTAACTCATTGTTATTAAGTATTCAACTGAGCAAAAAACTTTGCTCTCTTCTCTATCTAAAAACAGAAACCCACGGCTATATTATAAACCACCGTCTCCTTCATGCGCCCTCCGATGGACCTGCCGGACGGCGCTGCTCTGGCGCATCTAGAAGGTCAATCGACTCCAAACAACATGGCAAACCAAGCCTCTGATCCAATTGACACAAAATTGGCACATGCTACAAAGGTCATCACTTCCTCGAGTGCACTAACTTCTTCAAATGGCCATGACAGGGAACCTATCATAGCGACTCACACAGTGCACAACGGAATGTCGACGGTTCTATTCAAAGCAACAGACTACTATGATGTTATGGCTGAAGAGTGCAAACTCATAATTGTTGGGAGATTCCTTAATCCAAGGCCACAAATTGACAAAATTAGGTCAAAAAGTAAGGAATTAATATCGATTATGGGCTCAGTTAAGATTGGGGTCTACGATATGTACAATGTGTTTCTTGATATCATTAATGAAGAAGATTTTAATTATATTTGGTTTAGAAAAATTATTGAAATCATAGGGCAGCAAATATGGCTTCAAAAATGATCGCCGGATTTCAAGACGGAGGAGGACTTGCCTATCGCTCTGGTATGGGTTTTTCTTCCCAGCTTACCTTATCATATGCACACTTGAAATTATTTTACACAAGTTGTGAGTTCAATAGGTATTCCCCCTGAAATGGACTTTGCTACTAAAGGAAGAACAAGGCCTAGTATGGACAAAGTAAAAGTAAAAACCTATTTGCTTAAGGACCAACCGAACTCTATCTATGTTGGTCAAATATATGATAATGCCCCTCAAAAAGGATTTGTGCAAGAAATTAAATTTGAGGGTATCCCTAAATACTGCAAATTTCGAAAATTGGGGCATAATATGGTCAATTGTAGAGCTCTAGAAAGGAAAAAGAGCTGGTGAAAACAGGGAGTTAGAGGCTCAAAAGACTACTGAAAATCAAAATGAGGAAAACAGGGAATTTGATGGTCAAAATTCTGGTGCTAAACTAAATAATGAAAATAGGGGAATTGGGCCTGCTGAATCTGGAACTGCCGTTAACAATGGGCATGATGAAAACAGAATCACTCAAAATCAAATGAAGCAAAAGAGTGACATTGGTTATGATCAGCACCTGCAATAGCCATCAAGCAACATCAGGGAACGATCTAGGAAAAAAATTAAAAAAAATAAAAACACAAAAAAAAAATGCCTAAAAAGAAATCTAAAGTCGTTTTCTAACCAATGCTCAACTTATCTGATAACACTAGTAGGAGAAAGAAGCATAACAAAGAGAAAAGTTTGGCCCTTCAAAACTAGAATCTGGACAGTAATCCTGATAAGTTTGTGAGCGATCAAGGCCAGTCCAATTATGGTGAAAAGGGGACCAAGTTAAGGTTTCCAATGATCAGTTTCCCTCTAGAACAAATTTAAGCAAGCATGAGCAGAATGTCTATAACAATAAAAGTCCATTCGAGAAAATGATAATCAAAATGAGAATGAAGATCTTGGAAACATAAAGATGGAAAAGAGAGCTTTAAACATGAGTGATTATGTCAATGATCAACCAGTGTGCCTTCCGAAATTCGAAACCTGCATAGCATTGAGATAGTAATTGATCTCAATATGGAATCCAAATCAAAACAACACAAATATGTTACTAGTGAACAAATAGAGGTGACTTCCCCAAATAGGGTACAATAATGGTTCCTGAAGATCAAATACAAGCTGATTCAAAGGATGAGTCCTTTCAGATCATATGATCCAAAGAAAAAAGGAAAAAGAACAAAATCAAAGATACTACACCTCCTAAAAAAGGACACTCATACTAACCTGAACTATTTGCCTGATAAATGTTAGTTTTTGGAACATTAGGGGAGTAAATACCAAAAAAGCCTTACCAAGGTTAAAAAAATTGATCTCTATCTATAAGGTGGAACTTGTTGCTATTATGGAACCTTTTGTTAGTATTAATCAAATAGAAAGGTGCAGGAGGTTCCTTGGCTATCAACACTGTATCTCTAACATGAATGGTCATATTTGGATCATGTGGTCAGGAAATAACATGACTACTGTATTGAACAATCGCGAGCAACAACTTACTATGAAATTGCATTATGGGACTACCAACAGTGATCTCTACATCACAACAATATATGCTAAATGTACTCCTGAGGAAAGGAGAGAACTGTGGAGTAACTTAGAGTTAACCAATCTTCAGGTGAATGGTCCATAGTGCATTCAGGGGTGATTTCAATGTCACTAGATCCAGATGAGAAAAAAGGTGGCAGACCTCACAGAATGAATAAAATTCTATAACTCAGTACTTGCATACATAACTGTAGTATGATGGACTTGGATTTTTTTGGTCTAAAATACACATGGTGTAACAATTGGGAGCCAAGAAGAAGAATATGGAAGAGATTGGATAGAGTGTTTATCAATGAAGATTGGTCCTAGATTTTTCAAAACAATATTGTCAGCCACTTGGCTATAATTGGCTCTAATCATAGACCTATTCTAATTCAATGCAATGATACTAACCAGCAGGGCCTAAATACTTCAAGTATTTAAATTTTTGGACTAACCAAACAACTTTTTTGCAGATAGTTGAAGAAGTTTGGAGGAATCATGTTAATGGAAATCCTTTATGCAGACTTCAACAAAAGCTTAAAATGCTGAGCAGAAGGCTGACTCAATGGTCTAAAGATGACATTGGCAATGTTTTCAACCAAGTTCAATACTGGGAAAATAAAATGAAGGGCCTTGAATAAATGGATCTCATGAACAGTAATAATACCACCGGAACTGAACTGAACATAGGTCAAGCTAAGTACATTAGATGGACGGGGATGCAGAATGACATTCTCAGGCAGAAAGCTAGGGTGAAATAGTTCGATGAAGGAGATGCTAACACTAATTACTTTCATATCACCATTAGAGAGAGAAGGAGAAGTCTTCAAATTCTTAAATCAAAGAAAACAAAGGCCACAGGATTGAGGGGGTGCTAATATTGATAATGCAGTTGTCCACCTATTTCAACAGTTTTTTAACATTAATCACAACTTCAATGATAAAAATATCATCAATTGTATTCCCCAATGTGTAACTGATAATGACCATAAAAACCTTACTGATATCCCTGATACTAAACAGATTAGGGATGTTGGATTGACATGACTTGGGGACTTCTACAAAATATATGGTACTCCATCATTATTAATGGGGCTAGAACTGGAATTTTCATATCTACTCAGAGCCTCAAACAAGGAGATTCTTTATCCACTTCTTTATTTATTATTGGAGCTGAGGTTCTCTCTAGATCTCTCAATGAACTAAATGAATTTATTGGCTTCACTCCGTTTAGCATGGATCAGAGAGTTTCAATGATCATTCATTTAACCTATGTCGATGATATTATTATATTCTGTGGTGGAAAGAACATGACTCTCAAGCTAATCAAAAAGGCTATTGACATGTATGAAAAGGTTTCTGGCAGAAAGTTAACAATGATAAGAGCTTCTATATTACAGCCCCTGACGCATATGCTGCAAGAATCAATAGAATTAGAAATGCTACCGGTTATATGGATAAGTCCTTCCCTTTATCCTATCTGGTATGACCTATATACTTTGGGAGGAAGACTAGCAATCTCTTTGACAGTATGCTCTCTAAAATTATAAAGAAACTCAATGGATGGTAGGCCAATATGATATCATCTGGAGGAAGAATGATTTTGATTAAACATGTCCTGCAATCCCTCCCGCATGTATTCTATCTGCTATGAACCCTCCTAAAGGAATTATTAAGCTCATGGAGAAACACTTTGCAAACTTCTTTTGGGATAGAAACGAAGGTAAGAACAAATACCATTGGTTTTCATGGAATAACCTTTGTCTTCCTAAAGATGAGGGAGGAGCTGGTGTCATAAAAATGGAGGATATCATAGATACACTTAGCATTAAAATATGGTATAGATTTAGAACTCATCCTTCCCTTTGGGTCAACTTTCTCAAGAGTAAATATTTCAAAAGAACTCATCTAGTGAACAAAAGGCTAAATCCAACTAATTCTCATATTTGGAGAAACATGCTCAAAATCAAAAAACAAAGTAGAGAATAACATTAGATGAGAAAAACAGAAAGGTAATTGCATCTTTTAGTGGGACTACTGGACAGGTAAAGGTTTTTTTGCCAATATTTTACAAGGTGATCGGAGATCTCCTAAAGTACAGGTGAAAGACTTCATGAATAATGGAGAATGGAATATTGGCAAACTCAATAATCTTCTCCCTTGCTCATATTATTGGTTATATTGCTCATCTGGAAATAGGAGATCCAATTGAGGATGACTTCCCTATTTGGACTACTTCTAATGATGGGAGATTTTCTTCTAACTCAGCATGGCTTTCTATTAGATTCAAGAAACGGAAGAATATTTTCATAAACAAGATCTGGTATAACTCTTTCCTCTTCAAAATGTCTTTTATATCTTGGAGAATTTTCAGAAATAGACTGCCATTTGATGATGTTATTTGTAGATTTGGTACTAACATTATTTCCAGATGTTCTTGTTGCTCTTCTGTGTAGGTAGAAACAGTACAACATGTTTTTAATAGTAGTGAAGTTGCCAACTTCATATGGAACAACATAGGAAATGCTTTTGGAATCAAACATCAACATGAGCCTATTATTACTACCTTCAAAAGATGGTGGGAAACAACTGCCAACAATAAAGTGCACAATCAAATTCTTCAGATAGCTCCCATAATCATATGCTGGGAACTCTAGAAATAAAGGAACACATGCAGATATGAAAAACAAGCTAGAGTTACGGGCAGACATTGATTCAGAGAAGAGAATCAGGTAGCGGATTGTCTTGCTAAATTGGCTATATCCACAAATCAGAGAAGCGTGTATCAATCACTCCAAGAATTTCCTAACAATGCAAAAGGACCTTTTTTTCCTTGATAAATGGCAACTTCCTAGTATAAGAACAAAGTATGATAAATCTAATTTCTTTATCAGTTAATCGTCTTCATAGATCTTAGGAAGGAAGGTATATATATATGAACCTCGTGTCCTTTTTTTGGGGTGATTTCATCACCATTGTTGTACTTTTTGAGGTCAGGTCTAGCCCCCATCTTGCGCTTTTGTGAATACAACACAACCTAGACGGCTGTTTGGGCAACTTTATTTAAAAAAAGTCATTGTTATTTTTTTATTTTGAAGTACTATATATAGATGTTGTTAATGTATCAAATAATGCATAGATGGTCAGCCATTGCAGAAAAAATACAAGAAAAATCGGACAAGATATAAAAAACCAGTGGCATGCTCATATTAAGAAACATGCGAATATAAATATTAATTCATCAACGCCAATGAGCAATTTACTGAATCTTTACAATCCGTAGAATCTCAAAATGAGCAATCTTCTTATAAAGTATCAGAACATGAAGATGGCTCTGAAATGAGAGAGGTCCCATTTGCTAGTTTAAATGCCGTTAACACTTCAGTAGAGGTTTCATCAAGTGATTTATCAAAGTTATATTCGAATTGTTCCCTTTTAAATGGAATGGATTGGATTGAAAAAGATTACAACTGGTCAATGGAACAACATTCAATTTTCATTTCAGTGAAATCATTACCAAACTCTTTTTGTTGGACAACATGCATTGATAATTTTCGAACAGAACCCTTTGACCAATGTTGGACTGATAATTTCTGGACTGAATCTTTTTTTAATGCTTTTATGCCTCAACCTTCAAGATGATTTTGATACATTAATCTTATAATATTTTTTGAGAGAACGATGACAATGACCTGTGCCAAATGGCGTATCAGAGCTTTTTATTTTAAATTCTTAAAAATTTTCAACCTTCACCAGATTATTCAGGTTTTTTGTGTAATTTAAGATTTTGCAATTGATATTCGTTATTGTACCATATTTTTTCTACATAAATAAAATTAAATTCTCAATTCATCTCCTTGGTTCATAATTATTTTTCTTCATTGACATGTGAGGCGGAGCTAGTGTGTAGGTTCCGGGTCCGGCTAAACCTAATAATTTTGATTCAAACTCTATATTTATTTTAATAAATTCATTGAATATGTTTAATTTATTACTAATTTATAACTCAATAACTTAAAAAGACTAGAATACCAGCATAAGCTTCAAATTCTGACTCCTGCTTTGAGAGGAATGAAATATCAACCATTATACTTCAATATTTAAACCAATTTCTCCAATGGATTTGAAGTAATGTTAGAAATATGTTGAATATTTTAAATTTATCCCGTAGTTGTTGCCATTTGCAACACAACACCATTAGTTTTCCAGGTTTCAAATGCACTAGTTAAGATAACTAATGTATTAAAAAAGCTAAATTATTTATTCTAATATATTTATGTACATCTTGCACTTATAGGACTCAAATGAAGACTGAGATAATTTTCACGGCATTGTTAAATTATTTCCAGCACATGCTAAAATTGTTTCTATCTCAGATGGAGCTGCATCAAGTTAGGATCGAAATAAGTCAGGTGTCATGCGGAAGCTAGCAAAGCAAACGTTGAACGACGATAAGTCCGACAACGAAAGAAAAATCTACCAAAAGAGACACAAACATATAACGTGGATCATTCAACTGACCTACATCCACGGTGGAGATGAGAAGTCCACTATAATAAAATAGAGTACAAAATATCGAGAGAACAACCTCACGAAGATTAAACACAAATGACACACTAACACTCGTCCCGTAAATTTGTCCCCTTAAACACGATTCTCAAACCCCATATGGCTATATTATGGATACTACTGAATGAGAAGGATGGATCTTCAATTTATAGAACTCCAAACCTTTTCCTACAAGAAAAGGAACTAGCCAAACATAGAAAAATTATATTTTCCTTCTAGGAAAAGAAAGATCCAATTATGGCAA
Organism: Nicotiana glauca; assembly: GCA_026770625.1. Classification (NCBI taxonomy): domain Eukaryota; kingdom Viridiplantae; phylum Streptophyta; class Magnoliopsida; order Solanales; family Solanaceae; genus Nicotiana; species Nicotiana glauca. Next base: position 26,131 of record MU668027.1, read on the forward strand.
ATATATTGTCTTTCATACATGAGATAGGAAAATCAATTATGGTAAGAAAATCTGGACAAACACCTAACACATCATCAGTCTCTTTGTCTATAAACTATAGAGTTTTTATGCTTGATTTTGAAGGTATCACACATGGCTTTCATCAAATCACTGTTGAGATTGGCAACATTATCAGTGATAATGGACTCAGGAACCCTGAATTGAAAAACAATACGATCCTTGACAAAGTCTGTGACAACTTTTTTGGTTATAGTTTTATAAGATGCAGCCTCTACCCATTTTGTAAAGTAGTCGATGGCCACTAAAATGAACTAGTGCCCGTTTGAAGTGGTGGGATCGATCGGATCGATGACATCCATTCCCCAGGCAGCAAAAGGCCAAGGTGCACTTATTGCGTTAAGCTCATTAGGTGGTACCCTTATCATGTCTGCATGTACCTGCCATTGGTGGTATTTCTACACGTACCAGATGCAATCCGTTTCCGTGGTCATCCAAAACTATCCAGCTTTGAGTATTTTCTTGACTAAAACAAAATTATTCATATGTGGTCCACAATTTCTGGCATGTATCTCCTCAAGCAATCTGGAAGCCTCTTTTGCATCAACACAACTCAATAATTCTAGATCAGGAGTTGTCCTATACATGGTTCCTCCGCTTTGTAAGAAATGATTGGATAGCCTCCGTAGAGTGTGTTTCTAAATGTGGTTTACCTTCTATGGATATTCTCCTCTCGCTAAATATTCTTTGATGTCGTGGAACCAAGGTTTTCCATCCATTTTCTCTTCAACATGAGCACAGTAAAACGGTTGATTATGGATCCTCACTGGGACGGGATCAATGAAATTCTTATCTGGATGTTGTATCATTGATGACAAAGTGGTCAGTGCGTCTGCGAACTCATTTTGAATTCTGGGTACGTGTTTGAATTCTATCTTTATGAATCTTTTCATCAATTCCTGCACATGATGCAAGTATGGTAGTATCTTGGTATTCTTCGTGGCCCATTCTCCTTGAACCTGATATACTAGAAGATCTGATCACCAATTGCCAGCAGCTCTTGTATATTCATATCAATGGCCAAATTGAGCCACATGATGCAAGCCTCATATTCTACCATATTATTGGTGCATGAAAACCTAAGCTTTGTAGATACTGGGTAACGTTGACCTGCTTATGATACTAACACTGCTCTATTTCTCACTCCTTTGAAGTTTACAGCTCCGTCGAAGAACATTCTCCAACCGTCTTAGGCTTCAACAATGTCCTCTCCTACGAATGATACTTCTTCGTTAGGAAAATACGTTCTTAGTGGTTCATATTCTCCTCCCATAGGATTTTCAGCAATATGATCTACCAATGTTTGTCCTTTGATCGCCTTCTGAGTTACATAGACGACATCGAACTCACTTAACAATATCTGCCACTTGGCTAACTTCCGATTGCCACGGGCTTCCGAAAGATGTACTTCAGAGGGTCCATCCTGGATATGAGGTATATGGTTTAGGCACAGAAGTAATGCCTTAATTTCTGAGCTTTCCAAGTCAAAGCGCAGCAAGTGCGTTCCAACAAAGAGTATCGTACTTAATAAGGTGTGAACTTATTACCCTAGTAATATATGGCTTGCTCTTTTCTTCTTGTCTCATCATGTTGTCCCAAAACGCATCCGAAGGCTCCATCTAATACAAACAGATAGAGTAGCAAAGGTCTCCCAGGTTCTTGCAGGACTAGGAATGGTGGTGTGGACATGTATTCCTTGATTTCGTCAAAAGCCTTCTGAAAATCTTCGGTCCAACTAGTTTCAACATCTTTCCTCAGCATTTTTAAGATGGGTTCACATATTACTATGAACTATGCTATGAAGCGGCTGATGTAGTTGAGGCGTCCTAGGAAGCTCATCACATCTTTTTTGCTCTTTGGTGGTGGTAACTCTTGGATAGCCTTAACTTCGGATGGGCCCAACTTGATTCTCGGCGGCTGACAATGAATCCCAGTAGTTTTCCTGCAGGAACCCCGAATGCTTATTTTGTGGGGTTCAATTTTAGATTATACTTCCTTAGCCTATCAAAGAAGTTTCTCAAATCTGCTATGTGATATGCGTCCCTCTTGTATTTGATGATGACATCGTCAATATACACCTCTATTTCCTTGTGTATCATGTCATGGAAGATGGTTATCATGGATCTCATGTAAGTAGCCCCAACATTCTTTAGATCGAATGGCATCATCTTGTAGTAGTACACTCCCCACGATGTAATCAAAGTTGTTTTCTCTGTGTCTTCTTTGTCCATCCAGATCTGATGATAACTCGCGAAAAAATCTACAAAGGATTTGAGTTCATGCTTGGCGCAATTGTTGATTAGGATGTGTATATTTCGCAGTGGGAAATTGTCCTTGGGACTTGCTCTGTTTAAATCCCGATAGTCGACACATACCATGATCTTCCCGTCTTTATTCGAAACCGGTACAATGTTGGCTAACCAGGTTGGTTACTCAACTACCCTGAGGACTTTGGCTTTGATTTGCTTAGTGACTTCCTCCTTGATTTTTAGGCTCATGTCTTGTTTGAACTTTCTCAGTTTCTGCTTTACCGGCTGACACACTAGATTGGTAGGCAACTTATGAGCCACTATAGATATGCTCAGACCGGTCATGTCGTCATATGGCCATGCCAAAATATCCTCATATTCTTTTAGGAAACAAATTCACTCTTCCTTCTCTGACGGTGATAAGTGAATGCTTATGCGAGTCTCTTTGACGGTTACAGCGACTCCCAAATTGATTGCTTCGGTTTCATCCGAGTTGGACTTAGGTTTGTTCTCAAAGTTCTCAACCTCTCTGGTAAACTTCATAGGGTATTTCATCCTCTTCTTCTGAGTCAATATCCTTGTGTTGCATTGTCTCATTACATGTCACAGTCATCGGTTCATCAGGAGAAGTAATAATAACACTGTAGAAAGAAAATGTGAAAGATAATAATGAATAATAAATAGCAACGCATTGATTAAATTTTGAAAATTTCCAAAATAATTACAGCTCGATGAATCGAGCAATTATTTTAAATCAAAGTATGTCTTTAAAACAAAATTACTAAAAACATCTAAAATTCCTAGCATGGCTATAAAAATAAATCAGGTTAAATGACAGGCTACCTAAGGATTCGACGGGCCCGGGATGGTGTAGCGGTCCAATTTCTGAGAACAACTCCCTTATCCACAGTATGAATGGTGAGGCCTTCTTCCTCCTCCTCCTCCTCAATTATCGCACTGCAATCCATATCCTCATCTTCTAAGAATAGTTTCCTTAGCCCAACTAAAGCTTTTTCCTCTGCAAATCTCAATATTGTATTGGCCTGATGAAAAGTCTGACCCAGATGTGGCACTAGTTGCTCAAGAGGGTAATACAGACCACGCTATGGTGATGACTAGTCATCATATTCTTGCCATGTATACTGATATCCAAGCCTAAAAGTTGTGCCATGACATTTCAGTTGTATCGGTTTAGTAATACCTTGGAGATTCCTCCCAAGCCCTTTGTCGGGTTCATACCCAGACCATGCCAGTATGCTTTTTATTTTGTTGCTCCATCACTTCTCCTTCTCAATTGCATTGACATGCTCAATGTGATGATAAGTTTCTCCACCCAACCTGTCCTATTTTCAATAACCAGGATAGTTTGACTGGTGTAGATGGGGTTACTTCCATCTCCGTGAATGATTACCTCTTAATGGTTCTATTCGAACTTCACGGCCTGGCGTAGCATGGAAGCTACGGCCCCAGCGGCATGTATCCAAGTTGGAACCAACAGAAGATTGTATATAGCTGATATGTCATGCACTTGGAATTCAACATCAAACCAAGTTGATCCCATGTGCAGGAAAAGGTTAATCTCCCCAATTGTCGTCCTCTGAGACCCATCAAAGGCTTTCACGTTCATACTTCCTGCTAGTATCTCATGGAAATCTTTGCTCAATCTTTTCAGAGTAGTCAATGGGAAAATGTTGACACTTGAACCTACATCTATTAGGACCCTAACAATGAATTTTTCTTCAAACTGTACCGTGATATGCAATGCGCGGTTGTAACTTAACTATTCATGCATTAATTTATCCTCTTGGAAGGTGATCATATGACTCTCCAGCACTTGCCCTACCATGTTGGCCAATTCTCCACTGGTGATATTGTTGGGCATGTAAGCTTCATTCAACACCTTTATCAAAGCATTCTAATGCCCCTTTGAATTCTGCATTAGTGACAGGATGGATATCTAGAGAAGGGTTTTGTTTAAATGATCATCGACAGAGTATTCCCTCGCCTGTACTTTCCTCCAAAGATCGTTCGATCCAGTTTCAATGACAGGTTGTTTAGTAGCAGCCTCCTTGCTCGATCCTCCCAAATGTTCGGGTGTATAGATCCTTCCGATTCTGGTTATTCCCTGTGCATCATCAGATTCTTCCATTTTTGCTTTTCCCTTTCGCCTAGCTTTGACAACGTAATTACAAGGTATGGCGTTGGAATTGAAAGGGGGTGTGGTTTCTATTGTCACTGTAAAAGGTGTGGCCACTTCTACCTCAAGTGGAACAGGTGTGGCTGTAGGTGGTGCTACCTCTACCTCAAATGGAACAAATGCGGTTACCTCAACTTCGACAGACGACTGCATTTGTACCATAATATGAGTGAGTGTGAATGCAATTTTAAAGTCATCGCCTTCCCGAATAAGCTTGATTGACCCCTCAGGATCCCATTCTTCATCCGTCTCTATCACATTTACCCCATCACCCCTATGATCTAGGAGAGGATTACAGCAGACGTTGGGCGTAGCTTCCTTCACCCGTATGACCTTATTATCAATAAACGTATGGATCTTATCTTTCAATGTTCGGCACTCATCAATGGTGTTCCCCTTTATACCGAAATGATATGCACACGTTTTGTTTGGGTTGGCCCATTGAGATGAATTCTTCATTTCCACAACAGGAATAGGGGTGGCATAACCAGCAGCCTTCAATCTTCTTTACAACTGGTCGATGGGTTCAACAATGGCAGTGTATTGTCTGGGTATTTTGTGATCAAAATTAGGTCGAGGTTTCTACTAATTTTGATGAGTTGGAGGTAAATTATAGTAGGTTGGTTGGGTGTTATAAGTTGATAGGCGGTGACGGGTTGGGAATATCTAGGAGGTGAGTTTTGGTATATAGGTGGAGGCGTTTGGTATGTGAGTGGAGATTTTGGACCTTGGGCCACCATTACTGCATCTATGTCTTTCTTCTTTGATATACCCCTGATTATAAGCTTTGTTCGTGGCTACAAGTGCCTCAAAATTTGTCACCACTTCGATTTTGCTACCCTCTTTAATTCTTTCCCCGAGTTTGATGATATCGGAGAACTTGTGATTCTCAATGACCATTAGCCTTTCATAATACTGTGGGTCTTATGCCCTAACAAAGAAATTTTTCATCTGTTCCTCGTCTAATGCTAGTATGACTTAGGCTATTTACGACATCTATCGAGTAGCATACTCGCGGAAAATCTCAAGTGGCTTCTTCTTTAGGTTTTGGATATAGAAGACATCTGGTGTGTTTTCTATATTAAACCTGAACCGATCCATAAATTCTGATGCCATGCTCACCCAATTATCCCACTTCTTAGGGGTTCTAGATTATGTACCAAGACAGGGCATCTCCGGTAAGACTTCTCATGAAAAGCTTCATTCGAATCCTTTCATCTTTCCCGTCCCCCCCGAGCTTGTCACAGTAAGTTCTCAAATGAACCTTGGGATCACCTATTCCATCAAACATTTTGAACTTGGGAGGTTTGTAAATCTCCAGCAGTTCCACATCTGGTTATATGCATAAATTCTCATAGTTCAGACCTTCTATTCCTTTACCTCTTTCAACACCCTGAACTCGACTTGTCAACTTCTTGATCTCCTCGGCCATGTTCTTGATGAGCAGGTCATTATTAGTTTATTCTGGTGTATAGGAGATTGGTTGAGTGGAGTAAGGTACGGTTTTCACATATATGGGGTTATTTTGGTGAGTTCCGGGGATTTGGGTGTAATGGTGGTCGTTGGTTGAGTTCTGAGGATCGAGAATGGGTTGTGGTGTGTTCTAAGGAGTATGATTGGTAGTGGTTTGTTGGTACTGGGTTGGTTGATGATGGTGTTGTGGAGGAGTTAGTACCGGTAGAGGATTGGGATTTTGAGGTGGAGTTGCATATTGATGGGGTGCGTGAGGATTTTGTAGGTGTTGGTTTGGAGTATTTTGAGGAGGCGTTGGGTTTTGAGAATTTTGTTGGTTAATGTATGGGACATTTAGAGTGAGGAAGAGGTTTTCCAAGTTATGGACTTGCTCAAGTTCTCCTCGTAACTCAATATCTTTTGTTCTAATCGCAAAACCAAGTCATTTTATGCTGGAGTACTCCGACCGTCTGAAGTTTCTACATTCTCAGTGTTTTCATTTTGAATACCACTCACGTCATCCATCTTAGCTTTTCCTCTGCTTTTCAGATTACTCGGAGGATGAGGGGGTGGAGGCCCTCTAGATCTGGTGTGATATGCTGACGATGCCAGTATGTGCGAACCAACCTTCGGGGATGGGAATAATAAAATAAAGACAAGCAAAACATAAGCAAGTCAATAAGGATTCTGAAATATTTGCAGTATTTAAATACATATTGCGGGAATGTAAATTCGCATCCTAATTTGGGAGCCTCGTTGTACCCGCGGTAGGCCTAGCGATAAATAGATTTGGAGAATTTCAATAATTGCCTCATTCCATTATTGTAAGATAGGCAAACCCCAAAATGGCACTAAATAAGATAACTCACAAATGCCACTTGTCCTTATTACATTTGAGAAAGCAAATAAACCTAATCTACTTGGTCCCCTAAGGACCTTCTCCAGGATGGATGCTCTTGTCGATCAGATTCCCTAGTTCGTGCAGGTTCAACAGTAAGTATGCCCTTGCTAAATGTTCTCCTTCTCTTCCCTCAGTGTTCTAGCAATCAGTGAATCCCTTTCTCATTTTTCCCTCTAACTCCATCAGACTGTACTCCAGATATTCCAACCTTTCGCTTGATTTAATAACCCTCTCTTTCCATTCATTAATTAGTTCCATATCAGTCTTGTGTCGCTCCAGGTGCGCGGCCTCAGACTCGTGAACTCTTTTGCACAGTTTATTATATTTCACATGTGCCTCGGCAACTTCGTCTATGACCTTGTTTCCTGGACCAGCCCTTGGCTCGAATATTCATCCTATGTTATCATCCAACCAAAAGTACACGTGACCGGCGTGATACTGATCCGGATTGATAGTATCCTTTTCCATGATAATCTTCAAGTGCCACATGTGATGTGCTTCATTTTTGTATGTAATGAGGTCACCTTGAAAATCAGCTATGACGTGACTCATTTTACAACTCGCGGTATGACCTACTTTTTGCCTGCCTGTCTCATAACCCTGAGGGGAGCATAAGGGTATATGCCCCTTAACCCAATCGGTACCAAGTGTGGAACATCCCTGGATCTGATGATGAACTCGTCGGTAGGGAACCATACGAACATCCATTGAACCTAATCCTTGGTCAAATTGTTGAAAAATTGCACCCATCCTACAACATCCTTTGGTTGAGCGAACCTGACTGGGATATAGGTCATTTTCTTGGGATGATGGAAGGCTCTATGATCATTTCATAGGCCTTGCAGAAACTATTGACGGTATTGACCTTTTTGGAGATGTTCTAACAACCAAACCTGTAACAGCAAATTGCAACCTTCGAATTATTAATATCCCTTCTGACCGCCTTCCAAGGCCCTAGTATATGTCTTCCCCTCGATACCGTTCATCAAGGTTTTAGCCACTATAGCCAGTCTGGTGTGGATTTTATCCCCTTGGATCGGGAAGACTAGCACACCCAAGAAACAAACGATGAACACAAAAACCCTGCAGTGAATCCAACCTAAGGAGGTGATGGAGAATTCATCATTGAAGATACGATAAGATTGATGTGACTGTATCGTAGGAAGTCGAAAGGTATGTAGGAGTTTTTCAGGCACTCCAAGTCATCATTCTTCTTTAATCCCATCATCTTCATAAACCCCCTAGTAGTGAGATTTTCCGGGACCAGTAAACCAGGACTATCCCAAGGTAGCCCAGTGAATCCCCTATTTCTTCCAAGAGAGGGGTCATCTCTATGTCTCCAAAGCGGAACACGGCCCTTTCTTTGTCCCAGAATATTGTAGCAGCTTCGATTTACATATTGTTTGGCTGAAGGTTTCGTAAAGAAGGCAAATTTCCCAAGACCCTTTTCACATGATTCTTATCACTTGACGGAAGATCCTCCCAGCAATCTAGCAATAATGGTGGTATGTTACAAACCATGCCGAACCTAGGGACCTCGTGCCTCATTTTCTGCAAAACAAATATGGTTAGGCTCTTTCCCCTACCAGATCGAACTATTTATACAACAATGATTAGCAGATTGACACTTATTTCTCCAAAATTAATGCACACAATTGTGGTTGCATCAGCTGGAATTATGGAAAACCTGATGGAATTTTGGATGAGGCTTGTCTTAAAGGGTTTTTATGTGGATAGCATATTAACCCAGCTAGGTTTTAACATGATGCATGTACAATTAATCAGAGTAAGGTTTCTAAAGAGATCTAGACTGGTACCCCTCAAGTGGACAACTCGAGAGGAAAAGGCACGAAACCGTCGACTGCACCGCTGATTGACTAATTTTACCAAAAATAAGCCTTTCCAACTTTCAAAGGGTGATATATAGGAAGAGCGCAAATACTCATCAAGCGTTGCTATAGTATTGATTGCGCACGAGTGGAATATGATATTGAGCATGATTTATGCAAAAATAAATAGCATGTTGTTACGTATTTGCATGTAAAAAAATGATAAATGCAGTATTTAATAATTGAAATACGTTAAGAAAGAAAACAAGGAGGCAAGTCAGTTTCAGTAGTAAAGGAAATAATAAATGCTTGAAATAGACAATTAAATCCAAATAAAGGGGGAAGGGTGCACATGTATTAATAGAATAAAACATGCTTAAGACTAATTCACAAAAACAAGTTCGTTATGGTAAGAGACTAAAATATCCCCAGCAGAGTTGCCATGCTGTCGGGCCTCATTGTTCTTCGAGGAGCCCGGGTTTTGACATTCTTTGGGACAACTCATTTTCTTTTGGGAATTAGGTATGGAATTTGGAGAGTCGCCACCTAACGGATTTAAGGTGCGTTAGGGCACGTAAAGCAAATAGGTCATAAACCGGTTTACGTTACCAGAGATTGGGTAAGGGCCCAAAATAACCTTCGAGCTAAGGTGTTAGGCACCCCTCGAGGTCCACAACGGTGGGTCGCAGCCAAACTCAATTTAAGTGAATTAGTCTTATAAGAAAATACAACTATTTAAACAAATAGATATTTCATATAAAACAAGGAGTAAAGGGCCCCTAGGTTTTTTAGCCTATGGGATCACTTCTGTGCAATAATCGGTAAACTTTCCTCAAATAGAGGTGTTACGCGTAGCATTTACGCACATGTCATCATATCCCTTACTACCCAATTACCCTCCCCTTAGTTATTGTTACCTAAGCGTTGTAATAGTATCTAGTATGTGGCTTGTGTGTGCACTACCCGTCCCTTGCATGTGGCCCTGAAGGTGTTTAGGACCACTATTTAAGGAAGTTCTAGACTCACTTATGTTGTTTAAAAAGGAGAAAACTAAGCAACAAACAAAATTCAAATAAGACTATCACATAAAGATGCAATTAAGGGCTTATATTTATCTCCACAAATTGACAAACAATTGCACGCCTCGAACAAATAGTTTTAAACGATTAAAAGTCCTAGATCAGGATATCCAGATGAGCACAAAATATGAAACAATTTCATTAAGGTGACGCAGTGAATACCTAATCAGTTTGCCTACTGATTTTATTACTTCCTAAATCTGAGCAAGTTTCAAACAACCATCACAGTTTTAGATCCAAAATTTGATTGACCTATAAAATTGTGTTAGTGATGACGGGGAGAAACCTATGGACATGATATCTAAGTTGTAAACCAGATGCTAGTCTTAACAGGCAGATTTTATCTTTAAATCCTATAGGTATTGTTTTTAATTGCTGAAACAGGTTGAAATCCTATAGGCATGAGTTCTAAGTGCAGAAACTGATTTTTTTTAAAAAAAAAATAAAACCTTATAGGCATGTTATCTAAGTGCAGGAACTGATTTAAAACCTTATAGTTATGATATCTAAATGCAGGAAATAATTTGAACACTTATTTGCATGAATGGCTAAGTGTTAAGACTGATTTCTATATGTGTTTCCTATAGGTATGATTTCTAGGCGAGTAAAGCATCAATCAATTGCCAAGCGGACTCAACAGGGAAATTCCTAGAAACATGATTTCTAATGCACACACCAAGGTCTTGAAGACATGATTATTGATGCAAAATTGAGAAACAACTTAGAAGCAGGTTTTCTAATGATACGAAGGATGAAAATTCAGGATTTAAAGAATTGGATGAGTCCTATAGGCATAGTTTCTAGTGCACATAAGTAAATAAAAATCGCAGCAACCTATAGACATGATTTCTACCTATTCCCAACAATGACATATATAAGAATCCCTCCTAGTTTTACTAATAACCCCAATATCTGTTTACAAATAAATATTATAATAAACCAAATATAAATGAATTACATAAATGAAATCACTATACTATAGGGAGCCTGGATAGGCCCAAAAGTAAACCTAGAAGCCAGGCCTTCAACCTAAGTATGAAACATGCTAGTATTCTCATAGTACACCCAATGGCCTTCTGGTGCGTCAAAGTTCCCAAGGGCCTCAGGGACCCCGGTCAATGTTCACATTAGAAAACCTTTTAAAGAGACATTTTTGTGAGCAAGTTTTGGAAAAGCCAACCCCAGTGTGTTAGAGTTCAGAGGAGTCTTATGGACTCCTAGGAAGTACTCACACTGGATGGGCAGGACCCTATATATTCTAAGAGTAGGAATTGCAAATAGGAGGTAGTTTTAAGTAAACAGTTAGATTTTCTAGGGTAAATAGGAACAAACAGAGTCATTTCATCACTTGGAATTTAAACAAAGATTCCAACAATCAAATAGTAGAAAGAAACATGATCACAACCACTTCAAGCAAAGTTTCACATTGCCTAGATTTGGCTTAGTTCATTAATTACTACTATATGGGCATATGGGCATGTATTAAACAAAGAACAACATGCTGGGATCAGATTATCATTCAGACAGACATGCAGAAAGGTAGCAGAAATTGGAGGCATAAAAATCATGAACTAATGAGGAGCCTGCTAGGGGTGAACGCTTAAAATTGGACAGAAAAACATGCTAGTTGAGAAACAAGTAGATATATGTCTAATTTACATAGGAGCAAACATGTAGACGTACTGAAAATAGGAAACACAAAAGTCTAATTAAGAAGAAGTAGACATGCTGATTAGGATTAATAAATATGAAGCACATGGATCCAATTAGATAGAAATAGACATGCTGATATAATGAAAACTGAAATCATCTAGGTCATGGAAGTAGGCATGCTTATTAAAAGTAATAACATGAAGCACATAAGTATAATTAGATAGGAATAGACATTCTGATGACAGGGAGCACACAGATTTGATCACATAGAAGTTTGAATAATAGCAGAAGTAGAGACATACCATTTAAGAGTTAGGAACAGGAAAGTGAAGCAAATAGGATCCTAGGGTCTAGCCTTGGCTTTCAGCCGGCTAGACAGTGCAACAAACAAGGAATAGAAAGACTGTGATGGAGAATGTGTATGAATAAGAGTAAGAAATTTTTTGTTTGTATTTCCCTATGTATGTGTGCGTCTGTATTTAGAAACAAAGTGAGGCTTATATAACATTGAGTAGAGTAAAGCAAATAAGATAAAGAAGGTTAAGAGTTTACAAATAAGGCAAAGAAAACAATCAGTCAGTTAATTAGGCTTGACAATATAAATCAATAGGCAATGTCACACCTCCTTTTTCCTATACCAGAAAGGGTGTAAAGGAGTTTTCCCATTTAAAGGACAATCGAAACAAGATTTGTTTATTAAAAATCAGAGTCGTCACTTGGGAGATTTATGGTGTCCCAAGTCACCGGTTGAATCCTGAATCGAGGAAATTATTGACTCTATTTAATAGTCTGCGATCCAAAAATCTGAGTAAGGAATTCTGTTAACCCGGGAGAAGGTGTTAGGCATTCCCGGGTTCCGTGGTTCTCGCACGGTCGCTCAACTATCATATTTGGCTTATTTAATTGATTTTAGTACATGTTTTAACCAATGTGATTTTAACTTTGAACCATTTTTATTATTATTATTTTATGAGAATTGCAACGTCGTGAAAACATGTTTCGAATCGCGTCACATAAATGCACCCGCAATTTTTGACACATTTCGACTTCGTTGAGATTTGGATTTGGGTCACATAAATGTGCACCCATATTTAAGAAGGTAAGATTATTAAAAATGCACCTAATTCAATTAACGCATTATTATCTTTGGGTAAGGCCGTGAAATTCGTTAAACGGCCCATCCCGAAGTCTAAGTATTCAGCATAAACAATTATCGAGGGTCCCGCAATTTGTTTGTTTTGTTTAGCGAGGCATATCTCGTTTTTATTCATTAAAGGACAACTTAAAGCAAGCTACAATTTTTCTATTTAAATTTGTCTCTAAAAATCCTATTTATTTGATATTTTAAAAATTCATACTTCAAGCTCAAGTCCGGATTCAAACAAGAGGGATAGACTTCTTAATTTGAAACCGCTACTTAACTTGAGAACCCAATTTTATGAACTAGTCCTAAAGGAGTCAAGGGAATGTAGCCCCCAGCATTTTTGGATTCCGAAAAACATAGCCCAAGCATGTAACATGAGGCTGCCATTCCGTTGGGCTTCAGCACCAGCCCAATACTGAATATGCTCCTCTTAGGATTTCTAGGAGGGATCGCTATTTAGCATGCTTCAACGTTAGCTCATAGAATTGGTAAACACAAAGAGGCACAATTCATTTGAGACACAAAACATTGCTAAACTACTAGTTTGTTACTGAAACTATTAAATTGCTCGATTGGAATGACTTAAGGTCTCAGTTCAGCTGTAGTACTTCAAGTTATGCCATCATCTATTAAACCAATTCTGGACTTGCAACAACACATAAGTTAGTTTCTAATCGCAACAACAAAGCATACTAATTAACTCTATAATGACTCCTAATTATATACTACAAATGATGCTCCTGTTGACTTCTTACACTAGCATTGCTTACTCATTTACTGATTATAGATGCATGTTTATGACCTCTACATCAATTTCACACTTGAAGAATGATCAAATCGGAAGTAGTACTAAATGACACTTATCACTTCACAATTTCAGCAGTCCAACGTATGTCCAATTTAATTACAAAGCAGTATCAAACTATCCTAATCAATACAGACAATATAGGAGTCAAATTACATGATTATTCTATGCATTTGAACTAAATAAAATAGGGAGAGGTAAAAGCAGCTCTGAAGTGAATCAAACAGCCATTTATTGCTTGAACTTCCAAATCAACTTTGCATTGATCCTTGGCATACTCTACAAAGGCCAGAAGTGTACCTGAAATTTAATCAAAATAAGTAGGATGAAGAGGTCAGCAACAGTAGGCACAGCAGCTCACGGCAACAGGAATCAAGTTGGACTTGTTTAGAAAAATGAACACAGAGATGCAATGGCACATAAACCAGGACCAATCTCAGCAATAGACAACCCACAACAGCTCAAATATACCCAAAACAAGTCGAATTTAAAGCTCGATAGACCTCTGAGCTTCAGCAGCTAGAGAATTAGGTTGAGAGATGAGAATCAATGTCTAGACTTCAAAATTTATCTAGCAAGGCAAGAGAACAGTATTTTTTTTGGGTTTTCTATAGTATTTCCTATTTTCTTTTTGGTTTTTTTGTGTTGAATCTAAGATCTAAGAGAAGAATTTTGAAATTCTTTGGATTTGAAGTTCCAATTTAGAATAAGATCGGTAGGGAGGTTTTGGGGGGGAATTTTTTGGGGTTCCAACCTCCTCAATTAAGGCATTGGACATGCCTTTTATAGGCAAAGATAAGGGCAGCCCTCAAATTTTAGTTTTGCATTTTCAGTCGTTTTTTAATTTTCATTTTTGCTTAAATGTCCCTAGAGAGTTGACTTGTTTTCCAAGTTACACCACTATGATCTTAAAATACTAATTACAATCCCTTCTAGGTGCTTCTAGTGACTTCTAAATTCAGTTGCTATCAGATTTCCTAAGTAAACTACCCTTATTGCCCCTATGTTAACCCTGAAACTATTATCCTACCCCCAGTCCTGTTAACTAACCAAACAACCATGGTCAACTAACCAGCTATACAAATTCAATCACAAATCCTAAATTCAAGTAACTACTGATTTTCGGATTAACATCTATTAGCCAACTACAAACAAACTAATCAATTAACAACAACCAAAACCAATATGAAACCATATTGAAACAATTAAAAGAAAAGATCCATGCCACTGACCAAAAATCAAACACACAAAATGTGAATCAAACGAAATTCCGAGAAACACTAAAAGTATGAATCGACAGCTCGAATTTGATTAAACTTATCAGTTAACAAATGAAATGTAGGGAACAAGAACCAAACCCTAGATTAACTAAGAGAAAAATGACACAAAAACTAACTAAACAAAATCACATAATCAACAAACAAAAGAAAAAAATATAGCCAAAAATGGAAAGAAAACATACTAATTTTGAATTTCGCATGACCGACTTTCGAAATTAATTTTCAGTTAATGTTATTTGTCTATTTCATCAAAAATAGACAGATAACATTAATCAAAAATCACTCGACTACTCGAAATTTCCCAGAATGAGTTGGACCTTTCGAACCCTAGATTCGAAATTCACGGGACTTCACCTGGATTTGAAGGGTTTTGGGTTGGGTTTCAGAATGAGGGGGTCAAGGAGACTGTTGGGTGTAATTTTGGTCGGATTTGGAAGAGGTAGGGTTTTTGGCTGGAGTTTTAAGTCCATGTTCGAGGAGATTGGCAATGATTTGAGGGCCAATATTTGCAGATTTGGACTGGGGAAGTCGAGAGGCACATTTGTGTTCATTTAAGGATGGTTTGTGGTGGCGCCGCCACCGGAGACGGTGGGGACTTGGGGGCAGCTCAACTAGGGTTTATAAAATTTGGAGTGACACAGGGAGATTCGAGGTCGTAGGGTTGGATATTTGGGACGGGGAGGTGAAGAAGGTTCCGGGGTGTTGTTTTGGGAGCGATTGGGGTTGTCTATGGCTTCGCCGCCGGCCTGGGACATTGGGGAGGATAGGGCGGTGAGTTGGGGTCTCTAGGGTTTGGGTGAATGGGGAAGATGAGAGAAAAGGGGGTGGTCCCTTTTCAGACATATATATATCCAAAGGACCATACTTCCCAGCCGTTAGATCGAGTTACCTCGACGGCTGTGATCTTACCCTGGCAAACGACGCCGTTTTGAAGGGGGTGGGGCTGGATCGGGTTGGGACGATCTGGGCCTGGTCCGCTTGGGCTGGGAGATGGCTTGATTAATTAAGAACATAGGGTAGGCCCAATTCGTGACTCAATCCTTTTGAATTTCTCTTTTTATTTCTTTTTCATTTCTTTATTCTAATTTCTTTTAAAATTTAAAAACAAAACCCCAACTACTTCCTAATCAAATTATCCTACTGTATTATATTGATTAACTCTAACTAACAATTACCACAAATAATTAAATATAAACGAAAGACTACTAAAATTTTAAAATTTAAAACTAAAAGCAAGAGTAAACTATTTTTGCAATTTTGGTATTTTATAAAACCCTAATTACTAATTAATCTAAGAATATGTAAAACTAAGTCCTAAATGCAGATGCAATATATATTTTTGTATTTTCAATAATTAAAATGCACAAATAAATTGCAAACAATTAACAAAAAATGTCACAAAAATATGTAAAATAGTAAATATTAAAAGAAATTATTTTGTTTTAAAACTATGGGAATAATTCATATAGGGCAAAAATCACGTGCTCACAGCTACCCCTATTTGCCCGGAAACACGAAGAGTTTTCGCGCAAAGATAAGTGAGCGGAAACGAGCGATTTTTGTCCGTTTGAATATTCCGTGTAAAGCATTTTTGAAAGAGTTGACCGCACCATGCTTCAGAGGTTGCCTACATATCCTTGGCTAAAAAGGAATCAGGTCAGTGTAGTTCGAGAATGTCTGGTAGCTGGGACTACTAGGAGCTGTGATTTCACTACAATTGTTGCCGCTACTGCTTGCTGACCTCCCTTATTACACCGTGTTAAAATAAAAAGAAGCTAGCCTAAGCTATGATCTATGAATTACAAAAGGGTCCTATCAAACTTGCTCTTGTGTTGCCTTGAACTTGTATTCTTCCACTGGAATTCTTGCGTTGTTGCCTTGAATCGTGATTGGCGATGTTTTGCCATTCCTCCGAGTGATGCTTGACTGCTGAAGTTTAAAAAGTATTCCCTTATTCTCTAGGTGGGCTCCTGATTGCTGAACTTGAAAAATATTCCCTTGTTCTCCAAGTGGGCTCCTGAATGCAACAAAATAAACAATCAAAGAAGATTTTCTACCCCAGTTACATGTTATCAAATATTATAAATTAAAAGCTAAAATTTGAATTGCACTTCCCTTGTTCTCCAGGTGGGCGCCTCACTACTGAAGCTTGAAAAGTATTCCCTTGTTCTCCAGGTAGGCTACTGATTGTTGAAGCTTGAAAAGTATTCCCTTGTTCTCCAGGTGGGCTCCTGATTGCTGAACTTGAAAAGTATTCCCTTGTTCTCCAGGTGGGCTCCTGACTGCAACAAAATAAACAAACAAAGAAAATTTCCTGCCCCAGTTTGGTAACTGGGTACAGCATGTTATCAAATATTAAAAATTAAAGCTAAAATTTGAATTGCACTTCCCTTGTTCTCCAGGTGGGCACCTGACTGCTGAAACTTGAAAAGTATTCCCTTGTTCTCCAGGTGGGCTCCTGATTGTTGAACTTGAAAAGTATTCCCTTGTTCTCCAGGTGGGCTCCTGACTGCAACAAAATAAACAAACAAAGAAAATTTTTTGCCCCAGTTTGGTGGCTAGGCAGACTTGTGAGTTGTTACCTAAGCTACTGATATGAAGGTGAGAGCAAAACTAAAGAATTGACTGGCATGTATGTCCCTTGTGAGTAAAACTATTTGACTAAGATTTTTATCCTTGGAGAAAATTCATCAGACTAGGTTTTCTATTATCTTAGGAGAAAGATTCATCAGACAAAGATGCAGATCCTAGGAGAAAATTTATCAGACTAGGTTTTCTATCTTAGGAGAAAGATTCGTCAGACTAAGATTTTGACTCTAGGAGAAGATTCATCAGACTAGGTCCATTTTGTTATCTTAGGAGAAATATTTGTCAGACTAAGATTTTGATCTTGTTATCTTAGGAGAAAGATTCATCCGACTAAGATTCAGATCCTAGGAGAAGGTTCATCAGACTTGGTTTTCTATCTTAGGAGAAAGATTCATCAGACTAAGATTTTGACTCTAGGAGAAGATTCATCACACTAGGTCCACTTTGTTATCTTAGGGGAAAGATTCGTCAGACTAAGATTTTGATCTGGAGGAAAATCCATCAGACTAAGACTTTTTATCCTAAGAGGAAAAAATGTGAAAAGCAATGGCAGCATTTTGTGCACACTAGCAAGACAGGCAAAGATTTGAGAAACTTCCCCTTTGTCGGCTCTCCTCTTCTTCCCTTTTCTTTTCTTTCATTTCTTCTCTTTTCTTACAAATTTTTTGCATTGCTTTGTTCCTGTTTCAAACAAAGAAAACCTGTGAGTTTAAAATGTGGTGTATGGTTGTGGCCTTGAACTTTGATGGAGATTTCTTCTTCGCTTCCCATGATGACTGATTTCCACTCGAAGACCTTGCTTGTTTATGGACTATCCCCTTTCTCTGTCGTCCCCATCACATAAAATACCTTTCCTCCATTTAGACCCCATATCCTCTATTTACATTGCATGAACTAGCACCTCCCCAACCTTTGCGTCTCACATGCATCCCAAAATACGCCCATTGTCCCCACTCCGTGTATATGCTGTTCTTTCTTGATTTAACCACTAGTCTCGGCCTTGAGGTCTGTTGCTCCTTCACTTGTCATGATAACTTATTTCCATTCGAAGACCCTGCTTGTTCTTGGACTAACCATTTCCTTTGTAAACCTTAACCCAAAAAATACTTCTTCTTGTTTAGACCCAATACCCTCTATCTGTTGCACCGCTCATAACCGACATTTACCAAATCTTTGTGTTTCACATGGACCCCCAAGCATATTGATTGTTATCAACTTAGCGCACATGTTGTTCTTCCCTGATTTAAATCACTGGCCTTGGCCTCGATATCTATTGTTCCTTTATTTTCCATGATAAATGATTCCCACTCGAAGACCTTACTTGTTTATTGACTAATCACTTTCTTTGTTACCATTAACATAGAAAATATCTCTAATCCGTTCACCAAACACCCTCCATCTTGTTTAATTGTTCATGAATTGATATGTACCAAACCCTTATATTTCACATGAATCCCAAAGCACGTCAATTGCCACCCACTCAAGATGTATGTTGTTCTTTCTTGACTTAAACCCCTGGTCTGGTCCTTGAGGTCTACAGCTCCCCTATTTGCCATGATAACTTTGACTTTTTCTTGGAAGGTCTTGCTCGTCACTGGTTTAACACCCTTTTATCAAGATTATCGCACGAAATACCTTTGATCTGTTCGCCCTAACCCTTCATTTGTTGCATCATTCATGAATTGACATATACCAAGCCTCTGCATTCCACAAGGATCCCAAAGCATGTTGATTGTTTCCAACTCAGGGAGCCTGCTGTTCTTTCCTGACTTGACGCTTTGATGCAATTGGAAAGCTAGTGGCAAATTTTGAAGTCATTTCTCACTTGTGCTGACCCAACAGACTCAGGAAGAGGAAGTAAACAAGAGAAAAGGAATAGAGTAGAGGACAATGGAAAAAGATGACTTCTAATAAGAATACTGCAAAATAGAAACCTATCGGATGTGGATACCAACTCTAATGACCATGACATACACTTTGCGGCCTATTCTGTCAAGCAAATGTGATGTCCATCTCTTGTCGTACCTTTTTGCCGTGAAACTGGGCTGCAATGCTCCGCTTATCCCATCTGATTCACAATCCTTATTCGACTTGTAGTGCCCGAAGGGTTTTCACTATCAATCCTCTCTCATTTTGGTCTTTCTCTCAACTCACCGTCGCCTTATAGTGCCTGTGAAAGTTTTCACCAATAAGACTCTCTCATTTTTTATTTCTCTCACTTTCATCGCCTTGTGTACTCGTGAAGGTTCTCATCAACAAGACTCTCTCATTCTTCATTTCCCTTGTTTGGACCGGAGTATTGCCCCTGATATGATTCACCTCTACTCACTTGACTTGGCATCTCTCGAAGACTAATCGGAAGGTCTTTCTTTGGACCGTAATGCAGGCTTTTGGATGAGGATAGAAAAAAAGGGTATCAAAGGCTCAAAAACAATTCGATGTGGGTTCAAAGTTACAACTTTCGGAATCAAATCTCTTGCACAACCACAATTTCTACCCCAGTTTCTTCCTTGGGGACTTTTGGACTTTTATTTTGGTGTGACTGAACCTCAGAGAGAGGCTACCTACGTACACTTTCGGGATCAAGTCAAACGTAGATCATGCCATACAATTAATTCGCTGTTGCAATCTTTCCTTTATTCCACTTTTCTTTTATTTCTTCTTTTCATTTCTTTTCTTTTCTTTTTCTCTTTCCCTTTCTATTTTTTTCGTTTTCTTTTCTTTTCTTTTCTTTTCTCTTTTCTTTTTTTTTTCTTCTTTTTCTTCTCTTTTTCTTATCCTTCTTCTTTTCTTTTTGGACTTTTTTTCTCTTATTTCTCCGCTGATTTTCCCCGCTCGGGCTTCCGAGTTTTGTTATTGATTCCGAAATAGGGGTACGAAAATAAAATGAATGAGGCTCAAAGGGGTAACAACGGATAAAGTATTTGGATAGCAAAATAAAATGCCTTTGTCATTCCAATCTCCAAAAAATGCCAAGTACAAACTACACAATTAAACATACATACGTAACATCTTTTGATTGCACCGGAATTAATAACCATATTCACATATTTGCCTTCTATATTTGTCAATTACCCATCACCATTGGGCAACAACCGTGGTACCGCGAACGGCCCCTGTAAACTTGGTACAAACTTGCCTTTGGCTTCATAACGATGCGGCGTGATGCATTTTGACAGTATTTCTTTATATTCCATTTGTCCCAGTTTCACACAATTTGGGCTCGAAGTGACCTCCAGATGCCCTTACTTATTTCCTTCAACATTGCTTCATTGCTTTATTACTAGACTAAATTTTAAAACTAGGCTAAAAATTATGCGTGCATGTCATGTCACTAGAACAAACATGAAAAGAATTGTAAAAGGAGAAGATAACTAAATAAAATGACTAGAAATGGAGGGAAACAGAGAATTGCTTTAGACAGACGGTTAAAGGGTTCAACAAAACAAGCAAACTAGACTAGAGTTACAACCCTTGAACAAACCTAAACATCACTACACAAGCTACTACGACGAGACAAACGAGGGAAAGTGAAAGGATAGAAGGGTTTGAGTCATAAGACAATATCCGGATTACAACCCTGAAATAACCTGAACAACATAAATGACAACAAAATAAACCACCAAAACTCCAAGAGATGGAGCGTCTTCCCAACTACCAAGCACGACGTCTTAGCCACTGAATTTCACACCAAGATTGCTGGAATTTTCTCAAGTCTTCATCACGTTGTTCTGAGCAAACTGCTTCTGGGTTTCTTCTGCCGGCTCATTCTCCCGATCAATCATACCCACCATATGCGTCTCATTATGCACAAGAGATGGACTTTGGCCAGTGTTTGCTGCATCTGGACTTTGCACGACAATGTCGCCTGCATCAATAAGCTTCTGAATTGCATTCTTCTGAATTGCACGACAGTATGCACACCATTGAGAAGGATCAAACTTCTTTGGAAGAGGGTTCAGCGTTTCTATCTTAATCGGCTTCAATATGTCCAATGTCCTTAACCTCTGGAACAGACTGGCATATGATTCTCCCAACGAAGTGAAGGTTTTCTTCTTCTGTAGCCTCTCATTTTTAAATGCTGGATTGGGCAGAAAACCTGATCCGGGGTGTTTTTGGTAAGCTCGTGGGGGTAGATGGGCATTATTTTGAGCTCGGTACCGAGAGTGTGATGTATGAATTTAGGATTTCTGTGGAGAGAAGTGGCATTGGGGTGGGTCATCTAATGCACAAGGATAACCACGGGGACGATTTCGAGGCTGAAGTTTCGATCAGGACAACCTATCAGATCGTCTTTTTTGTTCCTCTTTCTTCCAACCAAGCTTAGTGGTACGTTTTGAATAGCTTCCGAACAACTCACGATTTTGCCTGACTTGATTCCTTCTTCTACTAGCTCCCCCATTTTTAACACATCATTGAAAGGCTTTCCCAAGGTCGGGACAAATGACTGTAGTAGGTGGGTCCCTGGGCCTGTAGAAAAAGTTTGACCATTTCTTCTTCGCTAATCGGAGGACTAACTCGAGCAGCTTGCTCCCTCCATCTGAGCCCAAACTCATTAAAACTTTCTTCTGGCCTCTTTCCCATCTTAGATAGCAAGGTGCGATCTGTGGTAACACTTGATTTGCACTGAAAGTATCGAACAAAGTCTTGAGCCATGTCACCTAATGTAAGCCACTTATCAACATCTTGACGGGTATGCCAGTCCAAGGCTGCCCCAGTTAGGCTTTCACTAAAATACGCCATCATCACATCGTCTTTCTCTCCAACAATCCTCATTTTGTTGCAATAGGCCTTCAGGTGGGCCACCGGATCTCCACGCCCATCGTACAATTTAAATTTTGATACTTTGAACCCTACGGGCATGCTGCCCTGGCCATCCACTCCTCGCTTGTCCCTGAAGGACTGTTCTGTGCTTTTCAACTTTCTAGGTATCCCAACTCGCCTTTCTCTTCCTGTAACCGTTTCATTTCTGGCATGAGGCTCATCCTGGTAGCTTTTCGTTTAGGAATCAGGGACCTTGTGGGCAGCCTTTGAGGGATGATATTGGGCATTGTGATTTTTGAGTGGTTATTCATTATTTGGGGTAGTGGATATGACATGGGAGTAATGTCAGGGAAATTTAACTGGAGGATGAGTGATGGAGTTACTAGGGTAGTTGGGAAAATTGTGGTAAGCGGGCGTATCTGGGGAATATAGAGGATCATTTGGCGTTGTGTTTGGAGCTTGGGTAAGGGCAGCATCTGGAAAAATTGGTAGTGGCGGGGGTAGTGCCTTTCCAATCATTTCAGGCCTGATACATGTCTGCCATATGTTGTCTTAATATCCGCACCTCTTCAGCCAACCCGTTATCCTGTTCAACCAACTGATGTCGGGCACCGGTATTAACCAAATCAGTTCTTTTGTTGTTCGCCATTGTCTTTTGTCCTTGTGTTGCAAAGAAGAATTACCACTTTAAAACCACAAACCAACCACCTTTCTGGAATGACATGACAAAGCGAAACCACCACGTTAGTGTTAGGGCATTTAACATATTGGTACCCGCGTATTTGGGGAGTGAATGCACTTAAGCAGTTAAAAGTGCATATTATGCTCTTGATCGGTCGCATGCGTAATCCCGGCCTTTTCCTTATTTCTAATTGCAAACTTTCTCCTCCTCTGCTCTTATTCTTTTTCCTTCTTTTCTTTTTTTTCTTCTTTTCACTCTTGCCTTTGTCTTCTCTTGCTCCTATTTTCTTCCTTTCTTGATTTTCTTTTCTTTCTTATTTTTCTGCTATTTTCTTTTCTTTTTTCCTTTTTGTGGTTTTTCCTCTCTTTCTTTTTTCTTTTTTCTCCTTTTTTCTTTTTTCTCCTTTTTTCTTTTAGTTATGGTCGAATCCTATGGAGATTGCCTATGTATCATGACCCGGCATGAATCAGACCAAGCGTAGTTCTTACAAATAAGTGCAAAATTGAATGCAAGAAATAAAGAAACAATTTTTTGGAAATTTTTAAATTAACAACTGCGATTACAAAAACTACTAGACTATTTGTTTTTCTTTTTTTCTTTCAAAAAGGAAAGTGCAAAATAGCCTCAAAAATAAAATACAGACTCGACTAATCTAGGATTACATCAAAGCTTCAAATCCTGGGGTCCACGGGACATCACTCGGCATCGCCCTGGGCCTGCGCAAGACTAAGAAGGTTTCAATGTCAACTGTAGGCTATTTAACGAAAACTGGCCATTTAATGACTTATTTTGACTAAAACAAAGAAAAGTGGCTATATTTCAAAAATATTTATTCTAAGAAAACAAAGACTCGATTTTGCAAATACGGCCTTTCAGCACTTCCGAAAGGGAGATTTTAAGGTTGTGCCCGCAAACTGTTTTAAAATGACTCAGGGTGGCTGTTCTTGTAAAAACAGCCTTCCGGCTCCCTTTTGGGGACATGCGGCTTATTTTAAAACAAGAATGGCATCACCCGACTTATTGAATAAAATTAAAATTTTGGTATTTTTTGGCTATTTTCGCAAAAGGGGTGGCTGGACCCGATGAGGGTTGCCTACATATCTCTCATCCGGTGAGAATCAAACCTGCGTAGTTCGGGCAAATAAGCCTAACTATTTTTGAAAACAAGGTTCTTCTTCATTGACAAATACACTATTTCGGAAAAAAATACTCTTTTTGTATTTTCTTTTTCAATAAAACAAACCATTTTGAAAACAAAAAAATTTACCTTTTCTTCTTTTTTTTTTTCATTTTTCTCAAAAATTCGGCAGAGTTTCGACACTATTCTGACATTGGTTATTATTAACTTTCTATACTGCTATTTTTTTTATTTTTTTCAATTTTCCCAAATACTCCAAAGTCGGTCAGCATGCAAGCCCGAGACAAATAAATGCAACACGTAAGATGCATCAGGATGGTCTTTTTCATTTCAGGTTACCTTTCCTAGACGGACCCAACCCCTGTGTTGAGTGCCCTAAGTCATATGCACGTGATGAAAATAAGTGCTCCTACTAGGGATCTGGCATGAAGTCACGTTATTCTAGGTTCAAAACCTGGGTATGTATTCTAGACTGTGTACCCAAGCGAACAACTCGAGTCGAGGAGGGGGCTACGTACCGGGAACCAAAAGGCCATCCGGCTTAATAACTTGTCCAGCCTCTTTCTTATTTTAGGGTATGACACTAACAGAATAGGGAGTCTTAACCAGTAAGCACATCCCCGGAGGTGAGAAAAGAAGATATTCTAGACTGTGTATTCAAGCGAACAGCTCGAGTCGAGGAGGGGGCTATGTACCGGGAACCAAAAGGCCATCCGGCTTAGTAACTTGTCCGGCCTCTTTCTTATTTTAGGGTATGACACTAACAGAATAGGGAGTCTTAACCAGTAAGCACATCCCCGGAGGTGAGAAGAGAAGGTTTTCGTCACAGTTTATATACATTTCAGATAATATCAAAGCGGTAAAGCATTTAGCACATTAGCATGAAACATGTAGGAAAATCAGATAAAGTCAAACGTAACAATTATTCTAAGCTCAAATTCTTAAACCCTGAACCGAAGTTCTGGGTTTGTATCCCCAGCAGAGTCGCTAGAGCTTTCACACCTCCTTTTTCCTACACCCGGAAGGGCGTAAGGGAGTTTTTCCACTTAAAGGACAATCGAAACGGGATTTGTTTATTAAAAATCAAAGTCGCCACTTGGGAGATTTATGGTGTCCCAAGTCACCGGTTGAATCCCGAATCGAGGAAATTATTGACTCTGTTTAACAGTCCGCGATCCAGAAATTCGAATAAGGAATTCTGTTAACCCGGGAGAAGGTGTTAGGCATTCCCGGGTTCCGTGGTTCTTGCGCGGTCGCTCAACTGTCATATTTGGCTTATTTAATTGATTTTAGTACATGTTTTAACCAATGTGATTTTAACTTTGAACCATTTTTATTATTATTATTTTATGAGAATTGCAACGTCGTGAAAACATGTTTCGAATCGCATCAAATAAATGCACCCGCAATTTTTGACACATTTCGACTTCGTTGAGATTTGGATTTGGGTCACATAAATGTGCACCCGTATTTAAGAAGGTAAGATTAATAAAAACGCACCTAAAGTGACTAACACATTATTATCTTTGGGTAAGGCCATGAAATTCGCTAAACGGCCCATCCCGAAGTCTAAGTATTCCGTATAAACAATTATCGAGGGTCCCGCAATTTGTTTGTTTTGTTTAGCGAGGCACATCTCGATTTTATTCATTAAAGGCCAACTTAAAGCAAGCTACAATTTTTCTATTTAAATTTGTCTCTAAAAATTCTATTTATTTGATATTTTAAAAATTTAGACTTTAAGCTCAAGTCCGGATTCAAACAAGAGGGATAGACTTCTTAATTTGAACATGCTACTTAACTTGAGAACCTAATTTTATGAATTAGTTCTAAGGGAGTTAAGGGAATGTAGCCCCCAGGATTTTTGGACTCCGAAAACCATAGCCCAAGGCTGTAACACGAGGCTACCTATGACTACCCAAAGGGTCATCACATATTTTCCTCATCTGTTTCGTGCTTCCGAGGCCTTGAAAACCTCATTTTCTATTGCCTCGATTTGCGTGCACA
The DNA here is from genome assembly GCA_026770625.1 of Nicotiana glauca. Lineage (NCBI taxonomy): Eukaryota > Viridiplantae > Streptophyta > Magnoliopsida > Solanales > Solanaceae > Nicotiana > Nicotiana glauca. The sequence continues at coordinate 51,957 of MU668027.1, forward strand.
GTCCGGGCGCGTTGCCGGAAAATTTCTGTGTTGGAATATGTGAATTCTGTGAAAAATTTGAAGAATTTTGATATTAATACGATTATAGTTGACTTTGGTCAATATTTTTGGTAAACGGACCCGGACTCGAGATTGGACGGTCCCGGAAGGTCCGTAGAAAAATATGGGACTCGGGCATGTGCCCGGAGTCGAAATCCGAGGTCTAGAACCCGAGTAAAAGAATTTTTCTGTTAAATTATTTTTCTGAAATTATTAAGGAAAATGAAAATGAAAATTGATTAAAAGACTATGGTATCGGACTCATATTATGGTTCCGACGCCCGGTACAGGTTTTAAATATGTGTTAAGCGCTTCCTGTGAAGTTTGGTCGAAATCGGACGTTGTTTGACGTGTTTCGGACCTAATTATCTAAAGTTAGAAGTTTAAGAAGTTTGAAATGAAAATGATGATTTTGAGGCTTGATTCATTGATTTTGATGTTTTTTTGGGGATTTGATCGCTCGAGCAAGTTCGTAGGATGTTGTTGAGTTAGTGTGTGTGTTTGGTTAGGAGCCCTGAGGGCTCGGGTGTGTTTTCGGAGGTGTTCGGGGTGGTTTTGGA
>MU668027.1:65698-97213 GCA_026770625.1 Nicotiana glauca
AGGTAAGTGTTTGGTCTAACCCTAGCTTGAGGGAATAGGAGTTGAGTCTTGTTGCTAATTGCTATGTGATCGAGTACGATGTATAGGCATGGTGACGAGTATCTATACATTGGTGTCTAGCATGATCGTGAGTCTTTATGATATGAAATCCATGTTATTGGAGAATGTCTATGCACTACTAATTTTACTCCCTTGTCGGGATGTTTGCTACGTAATTGCCTGCTGTGTACCCCTTGTTTTTGACTGTCGCTTGGGGATTTAGACTGGTTAAACGAGGATAAATGATAAACAATGTGGATCGGGTTGCACGCCGCAATTATGGTAAATTATGGAACGGGTTGTACGCCGCAACGGTGGTAATTATGGAACGGGTTGCACGCCGCAACGATGGTAATATGTGGATCGGGTTGCACGCCACAACGATGGTAAATTATGGAACGGGTTGCACGCCGCAACGGTAGTAATTGTGGATCGGGTTGCACGCTGCAACGAGGGTAATTTGTGGATCAGGTTGCATGCCGCAACGATGGTAATATGTGGATCGGGTTGCACGCTGCAACGATGGTAAATTATGGAACGGGTTGCACGCCGCAACGGTTGTTGACATTAGTGGTTATGTTTGAATATTTATTCTTGTTTCACTGTGGAGTTAAGCTGTTTTTGGTAGTTACTCCGGTTTTAATGTTTATTTGTATTTTCCCCATAGCATATCCCCCCTCCCTTTATGTTGACTTTCTTGGTATTCGATATTTCATTGTATATCTTATAACTGCACAGGTTTATGTGGTGTCCAGTCTAGCCTCGTCACTACTTCGCCGGGGTTAGGCTAGGCACTTACCAGCACATGGGGTCGGTTGTGCTGATACTACACTTCTGTGCGTTTTTTCACAGGTCCAGGTTTTGAGCAGCAGCAGCAGTAATTCGATAGCAGGATTTCATTACTACGAGAGTGAGGTAGCTTGCAGGCGTCCGTAGGCCCGGCGTCTCTTCTTATGCTTTTCATTTATACTGTAGTCTCATTGTTTCGAGACAGACGGTTGTTATATTTCTTTCAGACCATTATATGTAGTTTATTCATAGTGGTTCGTGAGCTTGTGACACCAAATCTTGGGTAGAGGATATTGTTGAGCAGTTCATATTTATTTCAGATTTATAAAATTAGACTTCCGCAGCTATTGTTAGTATTATTTTATGCTATTAAATTGAAAACATAATGGTTTTACTTATGGAAACGGTAAGTAAGTTGGCTTGCCTAGCTACCACGAGTAGGTGCCATCACGATCCCGATGGTGGGAAATCTGGGTCGTGACACTACCATTCCGTTGGGCTTCAGCACCAGCCCAATACTGAATATGCTCCTCTTAGGATTTCAAGGAGGGATTGCTATTTAGCATGCTTCAACGTTAGCTCATAGAATTGGTAAACACAAATAGGTGCAATTCATTTGAGACACAAAACATTGCTAAACTACTGGTTTGTTACTGAAACTATTAAATTGCTCAATTGGAATGACTTAAGGTCTCAGTTCAGCTGTAGTACTTCAAGTTATGCCACCATCTATTAAATCAATTATGGACTTGCAACAACACATAAGCTAGTTACTAATCGCAACAACAAAGCATACTAATTAACTTAATAATGACTCCTAATTATATATTACAAATGATGCTCCTGTTGACTTTTTACACTAGCATTGCTTACTCATTTACTGATTATAGATGCATGTTTATGTGTCACGACCCGGATTTCCCACTATCGGGAGTCGTGATGGCACCTACTGTCGGAGCTAGGCAAGCCGAACATTTAGAAATACATCACCGAATTTGTTAAAACAATATAGCAACGGAAACATTTAAAATAAAGCGGAAGACTAAAAAAATATTTAAAAAACTGAAAACTGAAATACGAAACTCCAAATTACACCTCTACCCAATATCTGGTGTCACTACTCACAGACTAATATAGAATACTGAAACAAGGGTCTGAAAGAAGTACATATAATCATTTGTCCCGAACACATGGGACAACAGAATAAAGTAAGGATAGAGAAGGCGTCGGGCCTGCGGACGCCTGCAAGCTACCTTGGTGCCTCGTGGATCTGAATGCTAACACTTGCACCACTGCTGCTACTGCAGTACGAATCCTGTATCTATGCAAAAGAGCGCAGAGTATAGAATCAGCACAACCGACCCCATGTGCTGGTAAGTGCCTGGCCTAACCCCGGCGAGGTAGTGACGAGGCTAGACAGGACCTACCACAAATAACCCGTATAGATATATGTGCAATAACAGGAAAGTACACTAATTTAAACAGTAAAGAGGGGGGAAACATGCTATGGGGTACTGCAATCTAAATACAGAAATCATCGATACAGAAGTGAAATTGAACAATAACAACTGACAAAGGAAAAACACATGAAGTCTCTACATATGAACACAATACACCCAGTTTATACTCCGTTGCGGCGCGCAACCTGATCCTCGTTTCTCAACATATTACATGGTAGGCGTACCACTCGATCCCATTTCATAACATGTAAGTGGTTGGCGTGCCACACGGCCCTATTTAATAATGTATAAGTGGTCGGCGTGCCACACGATCCCATTTCACAATATATAAGTTGTCGGCGTGCCACACGATCCCATTTCACAATATATAAGTGGTCGGCGTGCCACACGATCCCACTTCTTTCAACAATATACACAACCAATCCAGCAAGGGAACAAGATAATATAATAAGCTATCCCGGCAAGGTAACAAGATAATTTAATAAGCTATCCCGGCAAGGGAGATCCAGCTATAACCAAACTTATTCAATTTCTACTCAACATATTTAAATCAAGGCTCGGTCTCAACAATTACCAGCTCAGTGCTTAAAGATTTCCAGCCAAGTTCTCATAAACGATAAGTTAGAATTCGATAATTTAGCAATCTAGGACTCACGGTCATGCTCGACACCAGTGTATAGATACTCGTCACCATGCCTATACACCGATTTCACATAGCACGTAATAAATAATATCCTAATTCTATTCCCTCAAGCCAAAGTTAGAACAAACACTTACCTCAAATGCTCCCAAAAGTCCACTCAAGCCTCTAGAATAGCTTTACCCGTCGAATTCACCACAAAACCGCCCGAATCTAGTCACAAATTACTTGAATGAATCAACAAATGCTAAATGAATCAACTTGAATGCATAAAAACGAATTTCCTAAAGTTTTACTCAAAAATTCTCAAAACGCCCCCGGGCCCACGTGGTCAAAACCCAAAGTTCGAACCAAAACCCGGTCACCCATTACCCCACGAGTCCATATCTATGATTTGTTTTGAAATCGGACCTCAAATTGAGGTCCAAATCCCCAATTTTAACAAAACCTAGGTTCTACCCAAAATCCCCATTTTTACCCATGAAAAACCTTGATTTTAAGATGAAAACATGATAAATGATGTTAAAGATTGAAGAATTTAAGTAAAAGTTCACTTACAAATGATTTGGAGAAGAGGGAGATCGTGAAAAATCGCCAATGGGTGTTTGGGTTCTGAAAATATGAAAAATGAAGCTTCAAAATTGTCTAAGTATGAATATGCAGGTCTCTGATGTCGCATTTGCGAACAGAGGTTCGCAATTGCGAACCCCGACCAAATGTGGGAATTGCGAAGTCGAGTTCGCATTTGCGAACTCTGAAGGACACTGGGAACTCGCATTTGTGAACTATTTTTCGCATTTACGAAAGTCCCCATCCGCATTTGCGGACAGTTCTTCGCATTTGCGAAGACTGGGGTTTGAGGGCTGGTATCGCATTTGCGATATTTTTCTTCGCATTTGCGAAAGATGCTTCTCAGGTGAAAGATTGCATTTGCGATAGAAAGCTCACAATTGCGAGCTCGCATTTGCGAGTGCTGGCTTCGCAATTGCGAAGCCTGCAGAACTGAAGCATAACAGGTTTTCAACTATGAGAAAATGCAATCCGACACCTATCCAAAACTCGTCCGAGCCCTCAGGGCTCCAAACCAAATATGCACACAATCTCAAAAACATCCTACGGACTTACTCGTGCGATCAAATTGCCAAAATAACATCATTTACATATAATCGATCCTCAAATTCATGATTTTCATTTCAAAGTTCTTAAACTTTCAAACTTGGAACTTATAGTCCGAAATACGTCAAACGACGTCCGATTTCGACCAAATTTCATTAAAAACCTATACTGGGCGTCGAAACCAAAATACGAGCCCGATACCTATATTTTCTAACTCATTTTAATTTCTATTTTTCCTTAACAATTTCAGAAAATAATTTAACAGAAAAATTCTTTGACCGAGGTTCTGGACCTCGGATTTCGAATCCGGGCATATGCCCGAGTCCTATATTTTTCTACGGACCTTTCGGAACCTTCAAATCATGAATTCGAGTCCATTTACCAAAAATGTTGACCAAAGTCAACTATATCAATATTAACATCCAAATTCTTTAAATTTTTCACATAACTCACATATTTTAACAAAAAAACTTTCCGGCTTCGCGCCCAGACTGCGTACGCAAATCGAGGTAACCACCATTGAGGTTTCCAAGGCCTCGAAAGCGCGGAGAAAGGGAGAAATACTGTGATGACCCTTTGGGTCGTCACATTATGACCTCTACATCAATTTCACACTTGAAGAATGATCAAATCAGAAGTAGTACTAAATGACACTTATCACTTCATAGTTTCAGCAGTCGAACGTATGTCCAGTTTAATTACAAAGAAGTTTCAAACTATCCTAATCAATACAGACAATATAGGAGTCGAATTATATGATTATTCTATGCATTTGAACTAAATAAAACAGGGAGAGGACAAAGCAGCTCTGAAGTGAATCAAATAGCCATTTATTTCTTGATCTTCCAAATCAACTTTACATTGATCCTTGGCGTACTCTACAAAGGCCAGAAGTGTACCTGAGATTTAATCAAAATAAGTAGGATGAAGAGGTCAGCAACAGTAGGCACAGCAGCTCACAACAACAGGAATCAAGTTGGACTTGTTTAGAAAAACAAACACAGAGATGCAATGGCACATAAACCAGGACCAATCTCAGCAATAGACAACCCACAACAGCTCAAATATACCCAAAACAAGTCGAATTTTAAGCTCGATGGACCTCTAAGCTTCAACAACTAGAAAATTAGGTTGAGAGATGAGAATCAATGTCTAGACTTCAAAATTTATCTAGCAAGGCAAGAGAACAGTATTTTTTTTTGGTTTTTCTATAGTGTTTCCTATTTGTTTTTGGAATTTTTGCGCCGGATCTAAGATCTAAGAGAAGAATTTTAAACTTCTTTGGATTTGAAGTTCCAATTTAGAATAAGATCTGCAGGGAGGTTTTGGGGGGAAATTTTTTGGGGTACCAACCTCCTCAATTAAGGCATTGGACATGCCTTTTATAGTCAAAGATGAGGGCAGCCCTCAGATTTTAGTTTTGCATTTTCAATCCTTTCTTAATTTTTGTTTTTTCTTGAATGTCCCTAGAGAGTGGACTTGTTTTCCAATTTACACCACTATGATCTTAAAATACCAATTACAACCCCTTCTAGGTGCTTCTAGTGACTTCTAAATTAAGTTGCTATCAGATTTCCTAAGTAAATTACCCTTATTGCCCATGTGTTAACCCTGAAACTATTACCCTACCCCTAGCCCTATTAACTAACCAAACAACCATGGTCAACTAACCAGCTAAACAAATTCAATCACAAATCCTAAATTCAAGTAACTACTGATTTTCGGATTAACATTTATTAGACAACAACAAACAAACTAATCAATTAACAACAAACAAAACCAGTATGAAACCAGAATGAAACAATTAAAAGAAAAGATCCATGCCACTGACCAAAAATCAAACACACAAAATGTGAATCAAACGAAATTCTGAGAAACACTGAAAGGATGAATCGACAGCTCGAATTTGATTAAACTTATTAGTTAACAAATGAAATTTAAGGAACAAGAACCAAACCCTAGATGAACTAACAGAAAAATGACAAAAAAACTAACTAAACAAAATCACAGAATCAACAAACAAAAGAAAAAAAATATAGCCAAAAATGGAAAGAAAACTTACTGATTTTGAATTTCGCATGACCGACTTTCGAAATTAATTTTCAATTAATGTTATTTGTCTATTTCGTCAAAAATAGACAGATAACATTAATCAGAAATCACTCGACTACTCAAAATTTTCCAAAATTAGTTGGACCTTTCGAACCGTAGATTCGAAATTCACGGGGCTTTACCTGGATTTGAAGGGTTTTGGCTTGAATTTCAGAATGAGGGGGTCAAGGAGACTGTTGGGTGTAATTTTTATCAGATTTGGAAGAGGTAGGGTTTTTAGCCGGAGGTTTAATTCCACGTTCGAGGAGATTGGCAATGATTCTAGGGCCAATGTTTTTCAGATTTGGACTGGGGAAGTTGAGGGGAACATTTGGTGTTCATTTGAGGCTGGTTTGTGGTGGCGCCGCCGCCGGAGACGGTGGGGACTTGGGTGCGGCTCAACTAGGGTTTATAAAATTTGGAGTGACACAGGGAGACTCGAGGTCGTAAGGTTGGATATTTGGGACGGGGAGGCGGAGAAGGTTCCGGGGTGTTGTTTTGGGAGTGATTGGGGTTGTCTATGGCTTCGCCGCTGGCCTGGGACATTGGGGAGGATAGGGCGGCGGGTTGGGGTCTCTAGGGTTTGGGTGAATGGGGAAGGTGAGAGAAAGGGGGGTGTCCCTTTTCGGACATATATATATCTAAAGGACCATACTTCCCAGCCGTTAGATCGAGTTACCTCGACGGCTGGGATCTTACCCTGGCAAACGACGCCGTTTTGAAGGGGGTGGAGTTGGACCGGGTTGGGGCGATCTGGGCCTGGTCCGCTTGGGCTGGGAGATGGCTTGATTAATTAAGAACACAGGGTAGGCCCAATTCGTGACTCAATCCTTTTGAATTTCTCTTTTTATTTCTTTTTCATTTCTTTATTCTAATTTCTTTTAAAATTAAAAATAAAACCCCAATTACTTCCTAATCAAATTATCCTACTATATTAAATTGATTAACTCTAACTAACAATTACCACAAATAATTAAATATAAACGAAAGACTACTAAAATTCCAAAATTTAAAACTAAAAACAAGAGTAAACTATTTTTGCGATTTTGGTATTTTATAAAACCCTAATTACTAATTAATCTAAGAATATGTAATACTAAGTCCTAAATGCAGATGCAATGTATATTTTTGTATTTTTAATAATTAAAATATACAAATAAAATGCAAACAATTAACAAAAAATGTCACAAAAATCCGTAAAATTGTAAATATTAAAAGAAATTATTTTGTTTTGAAACTATGGGTATAATTCATATAGGGCAAAAATCACGTGTTCACAGGTAAAATCACGAAGTTATATCCAAAAATAACACGGAATTGAGGTCTAAATAAGGTAAATAATCAAATAGAGTTAGAAAACCAAAATTCCGGCCAGTAGTAAAGGTAATTAGTCACATAAATAAGGTAAATTAGAGACCATATGAGGTTGGTAACACAATCAACTCCCTAAATTAAGCTTAATAAGAGAAATTAAGGCAAGTAATGTCAATTAGGAGTCCCAAAATAAGAAAAGTAGACAAAATTTATAGGAAGTAACCAGCTCAGCAAAACAAAGCAATTTTGAACCCTAAACAGTTTGATAATCAATCAATTACTCAAGGAATAACGGGCAAATATTGAAATGAACAATGAAATAATTAAACAAACTAAAGACTGGAATATAGTTATGAAAGAATCAGTAGAAAGAGATAATCAAATACATAGGGATTTTTAGAAAAGTTTTTTGTTGAAACAAAACGAAGTAAAACCCTAGTTCCTAGAAAAATATTAGAATCGATTAATAATAAGGAAAACTGGAGATTTTTAAAGAAAACTACCGTATAAACTCAAAATCATTTCAGATCTACAAGGATCTGAACAGATTCAAACTGCAAGAGATGAGGGTTTTGAGAAAAGGGGATGAGGAGTGGGAAAAATCTAACCATGGCCACAAAGATAACAAATACTCACAAAAATTGATGAACACAAGGCAGGTTCATAAGAAAACGAACAGTCTAGGTCGACTTTGAGTCGAATCTCTTCGAGATTCCCTCATGTAACAGAAAAAATTGAATAACCAGTGGAGGTAGTGGGCTAGATAGGGTAGCAAATCACCAGATAATCCCATGTTTGGTCAGGGATCGAAAGGGTTTGGGGGATTTCGGGGTGACAGCGCTTTAGGGTTTGGGGTCGTCTGAGAGAAAAGAGAGGAGGAGAGGATTTAGGGGCGGTGGTCTTTGGAAAATGAAGTAGGGTTTGGGGGGTTAAGGTAGTTAAAAATGGAAGGTTTATCCTGGACCGTGGATCTTCTAAGATCAATAGCAGGATCGATTCCGGGTTGGGGTAGGTTATAAAATTAGGTTAGGATTTTGGGTTAGATGAATTGGGTTGTGTTTTTAATTGGGCTAGGGGTGTATTTAGTTGGGCTAGGGTCTTTAATTAAAAAGAGGTTATATGTTGAATACCCAATTAATTTAATAAAAATAATTTTATAAAATAATTTATAAATGATAAAAATATGATTTGTGCATGAAAATGATTTTAAATAATTACTTAGAATTATAAAAATATAAAGGATTATTTTCTTGTAAAATAAGGTAATTATCCACACATGGGCTAATATTGCAAAGTTATTTCAATTATAACTCTAATATGTATATATGGCTATTTGTGAAATAATCAAAGCTCAATATAAATATAAATGATAAAATTAAGCAAATAAAATTATCATAAAATTATTTGTAATGCAATTAGTAATTATTTATAAACTAAAATACTAGAATAAATTAGTTAAAATCCCTTTAAAACTATAGGAAAATTATGAAAAAATACTGATTGATGCTCATGCACTATTTTGAAAGTATATATATGTATTTTGAAAAATATATGAGGAAAAAATTGGGTATCAGTACAGACTATAATTCTTCTCGTGGTAAACCCTCTCCCAGATCCATCCCTCACCTTGAAAAAGCAAGACAAAAGAGTCCGAGTTATAAACATTACAAGTGGTCTACGAAAATTCATACTCACCCCGTTTCAATTTAGACGAGGAAAGAAGAAGACTTTTGAAACTTATGGTCTTAAAAGTTTAAGGGGTAAAAGTTTTGTGGGGCCATGAGATTTTGTGTGATTATAAAAGCTTCTCATTAAGGATAAAATTGATAAAATGAAGAGTTTAAAGTTGAATTATTTTTAAATTTAAAAATGTGTTATTATTTTGAAACAAGACTAAAAAGAAAAGTATTTCATCTAATTTCAAATGAAGGGAGTAATATAGTCAATTGTACGTGTCTGCATGTTATTTATTCTTATCTTCTCGGCAAGACAATACAATATAGTACTAGGTAGGGAGTCAACTCTACGCTTAAAGTTATTACTCCCTCTTTTTCGTATTATTTGAGGTACTTTGACTCGGCACGAAGTTTAAGAATAAAGAAAAAGACTTTTGAAATTTGTGGTCTTAAAAGTTTAAAGGATAAAAGGTTCGTGATATCATGCCATTTGTGCGGCTATAAAAGTTTCTCATTAAGGACAAAAAGGGTAAAATAAAAAGTTTAAAATTGAATTATTTTCAAATTTAAAATATATCATTTGTTTTGAAATAAACTAAAAAGATATTTCATTTAATATAAAAAGGAGGGAGTACTCTAAAAGTAGGACGGACGTAGAACGAGAGAGAGTGTAACTCTCTTCTTTGTTTTCTACTTCACCGGCCGAGATATTCGTCACCTATGACTAGATTAAGTCTAGCTAGTACGACACACCTACACAAATGCAGAAAAAGAAAAGAGAAAAAAGAATAAGAGATAGTTGAAAATATAATTAGAGCACAGAGAGGATCTATGTTCGCGTCTCACTGTTACCGATCTGTTTACCTAAAGAATGAATAACAATTAAATTTATAATATGATTTTAACGATACATAATTTTACCTAATACCAATTGATGAATACAAAGATTAATAATGAAAATTTATAATAAGATAAAGCAAATTAGTGCTTGAACAAAGTTTAGCTCTCGCACTGGTTGTTCAGGAACAGTAATAACGTAACAAACTGATGAACAAGAGAATGAAATTAAAGGGAGAATATTATGTTGCTTTGATCTGCGTGAATGTGAAGTATTTTACAAGATGATTAAGATCCCTTTTATATTGTAGATGAATCCTATTTATGGTACAATTCTAATTCTGGAAGTATATTTTATGATTAAATAAATAACCGCCCCTGATTTGATCGGTTCCGAGATTTACGCCATGTTCTCCGTCCGGTTATGGATATCGCATTTCCGTTATTACGCCTTGCTCGAAGTTTGTCATATTTGGTCTCGATCGTTGCTGACCTCGATCTCAACAGGCACCTCGATACCTCATCTTTGTGTTTTGGTCTGATCCTTTACGAGGCTAACCCTCGATGCAGTCTTCTGGTCTCGATCAAATAGCACAATCGGGTAGGCCCGGTTTTAACCGTATACACGATCAACATAAAGAATTTTTACATATTTGACCAATAAAAGAAATTAGGCCCCATGTCAAGAATTTATGCATACATACATATACATATATATACATATACATACATACACATATATATATATACATATACATACATACATACATATATATATATACACACACACACTTTTGTCATCGTTGGAGTTATTAAGTGACATTTTACGTACCGTTAGCAGAACAAAGCTTAGCTCTCGTGCTAGTTGTTCAGGAACAGTAATAATGTAACAAGCTGATGAACAAGAGAATGAAATTAAAGAGAGAATATTATATTGCTTTGATCTGCTTGAATGTGAAGTATTTTACAAGATGATTAAGATCCTTTTTATATAGTAGATGAATCCTATTTATGGTACAATTCTAATTCCGGAAGTACATTTTATGATTAACTAGATAACCGCCCCTGATTTGATAGGTTCCGAGATTTACGTCATGTTCTCCGTCTGGTTACGGATATCTCGTGTTTCCGTTATTATGCCTTGCTCGAAGTCTGTCATATTTGGTCTCGATCGTTGCTGGCCTCGATCTTGACAGGCACCTCGATACCTCATCTTCATGTTTTGGTCTGATCCTTTATGAGGCTAACCCTCGATGCAGCCTCCTGGTCTCGATCAAATAGCATAATCAGGTAGGCCCGGTTTTAACCGTATACACGATCAACATAAAGAATTTTTACATGTTTGACCAATAAAAGAAATTAGGTCCCATGTCAAGAATTTATATATATATATATATATATATATATATATATATATATATATATATATATATATATAAAAAAAAACTTTTGTCATCGTTGGAGTTATTAAGTGACATTTTACGTACCGTTGAAAATTTTAGCAGGACATTATTAAATGATGATGAGATAAAATGAAATGTGTGATAAGAAAATGAACCTTGTCGACTAAGAAATTCACATTCTACCGATATGAGATAATTCAACACGCCTAGGCATGTAAACTGGAGCATGGAAGAATCAAGAATTGGGATAAATCTGACTGTAGTATCTTAAGAAGAAAAAAGATCTTAGACCTTTCTCGATCAAAAGGTAGCTTATGAGGTAAAAGTTGTCCTACACCATATAAGAAGACAAAAAAATCACATCCCGAGATAGGACAATCCACATGTATATAGTTTCAAGAAACTAAACGAACAAAAGTACTTAATGTTACAAAAATATATTATATTATGGATGTTCATTTAATACTCCGTTGTAAATAAGCTTCCTGAAGAAGCTTATCCATATGGGACTCCGCCGTAAATATATTTATTTATTTAGTACTCTATTGGAAATAAGCCTGCTGAAGAAGCTTATCACTTCGGTACCCGGTTATGGATAAATATTACCCCCGGTAGAAGATTATCCATACCGAGTATAATAAATTTATCCTTTCAGTATCCGGTTGTGGATAAATATTACCCCCAGTAGAAGATTATCCATACCGGGTATAATAAATTTATCCTTTCAGTATCTGATAATGGATAAACATTACCCCCGGTAGAAGATTATCCATAGCGGGTATAATGAGCTTATCCTTACAATACTCCGTTATGGATAAACATTGCTCTTAGTATAAGATTATCCATATCGGATATAGTAGCAACTTACACAGCAGCTTCCTTTCTTCTATAAATAGAAGAGTTTTCAGTTCATTATGTACATCAGTTTGAATTCGAATAATATATCAGTTTCTCTCTATACTTATCTTTACATTACAGTCTTTATTTTATAACACTTAATACTATAATTGAGATCGAATAGAATAAAAACTCGATTTGTATGTAAAATATATTACGTAGTAAACTTTATAACTAATCATAAGATGCAGTACATTAAGGATCAATTAAGGAGTAGACCATATTGTAAGTTCTACAACGTTCAAACAAACTTTAAAATTGTTTACCCCAAAATTGGAAACAATTAAAGTTGTACGCGGTTTAAAGGATATGTAATTTAATCTAACACGAATAATTAAGAATAATTGACAAACGAATTAAAGATGAAACAAACAATCAAACCACTCACAATGTTAAGGGGCAAGACTGATTTTGGATTGTATAATGAGCTCGTCCTTGATTACACCCTCGGTTTAGGCACAACTGCGAATAAAGAACATAACTAGTGAGTAAAACTGTCAGCAGTAGCTTAAAGAACAAAAATAAATTTTTATTGCCTTGGAATGTGTGTTACAAGAAAAACTTTCCCTTTATATAGCAGTAGAATTTTTTCCCTAGTATAAGTCTAAAAAGGTAACAATCTTCTTTTTCCGATAACTGTTGATCCATAATCGACATCGAGTGAGATTCTCGCTATAATATCCGCTTGAGGGCGGCTATCACAATCCTCTATCCGTCATGCACAATTGTTCACTGTGTCTCTCGACGTCTAGAACTCACACTCGACTTGGGCGCATCGATTTACCATGTCCGATATCTGATATATCGTTCACTCTTTTGGGGTCTCGATACGAAAGGCCTTCGACCTCGACTACAACCTCCCGGTTTTGTGCTTCCCATCCGTTCTCTAATCAGGGGATTTGGGTAGACTTTACAGCCGATTTTACCCGTATACAGATAGTCCCTTTATTTTTTAGAGAGTATATTTATTAAAATGATGAGAAGTGATAAATGACCTCCGGGTTCTTCCTTTGTACGTCACGACCGAGTTGTTAGGTCAACAAAAGCGTCCCATCAGTCATGTCGTTATGACTTCGGACACGTGTCAGTCGACAGTTGACTGTCCTTGAACATGAAACGTCGCGCATTGACTGTTCACCTCCTATAAAAACTCTATCCCCCTTTCTACTTCCCCACTTTTTGATTCAGAATCCTTAAATTTACCCCCCGAGTTTCCTATTTGACTTCTTCAAATCTTCGTACATTGCTTCCTTGGATCTTCATATCTTGATAGATTCTCTTCACATTTTCATAAATCTTCATTGAATCTACAACCCAGACCTTCATCTTCATCCCATCTTTAAACCGTCATAGGTTTTCTTCAAATTTTCATAGATTTTCTTTAAATCTTCATATTCCCAAAAATTGATGGAGAAAACTTCAGAATATTTGCCTCAACAGCCTGACCTTTCGTCTTCCAGCCCGGCCACATATGTCGAGGTAGCCGTCCCCGAGGTCGTCCAGGAGCTTCTTTTGAAGAGCTTCGTCCAGGGGGCTGCTCTATCGAGACCAACTTCCATCTCGAGAAGGCCTCCACCCAGCAAAACCTAGGCAAGGGATCATGAAGGTACATATGCTCCGTCATTGAGGAGACACTACCCATAGTTCGGGTAGATTATAACTGGGAAGGAAAATAGGTGGCCGTCCTTGAGCCCACCAAGGACATAACTACACACGTCGCGAGATACCTAAGTGTTTACACTTACCCCTTCACGATCGCCCTGGTAGACTCCGTAATCCTCAATTTTTGTAAACAGTACGAGGTTTGCCTAGGGCAGATCCATCTATCTTTTTCTAGGATCGTGATCCTTATTAGACATTTTGTAAACAACACTAAAGCGTCTTGATTCACTCTCAACCATTTTCTTCGCCTATATAATCCCCGAATCTTCCGAGGGGGTTTGATCAATCTCGTTCGTCGAGCAAGTAAGGCTCCATTCTCAAGCATCGACGAGGACCGAGATCAAGGCTGGCAGGGGAGGTCCGTTCGAGTGAGGACCGAAGACCTCATACTCTCTAAATTTATACCATTCCCCAGAAAGTGGAACGCATCCCGTAAGTCATTCTCTTATTGAATACTTGGTACTTCCTTTCATTCCTTTTCTAACTGCCTGTGTTTCTTGTTGTGCACTGGTTGCCTGTGTTCCCAATGTAGTGCTCCATTCTAAGGAGCGGAAAGAGGGGATCTACAAAATATACCCTACTCCAAGCGCAAGTGGGAGACCCGTTCCTACAGTGAGTTTCTTTGCGTATGATCACATCCATAGGTCTAAATTATATTTCGCCTAGTCTTTTTCTTTCCCACAAGTCTGCCCAAGTCCACTTAGCTCAGGCTGTTGAATGAGGTTGAGGATCCATCCGTACTTGCTGAACCTTTCACTCCGGGGTGGATCGAGGTCACCGAAAATGAGAAGAAAAAAAGGAAGCCCTCGCGTTCCCCGAATGACGAGGTGAGGAAGAATAGGGTGGCCATATGAATCCGGAAAAAAAAGGAGCACCAAGAAAAGGGTATCAGATTCTAATTCCCCTTTCCGGATTAGAGACTACCCCGAGGATGACAACCTCTAGTTCATGGTTAAAGAGTCGAATATCAACGAGGAGGAGCAGGATACAACTGAAAGAAGTGACCACGAGGTTGATCCCCCTCTCGCTCAAGAACCAAAGGGAGAGACGGAGGTTGCGGTCTCTCGAGAAGCCGATCCCATCCTGAAGGAGATAATTGGTGTCATCCACATTGTGGAGACACCGTCTTATACAGAGTCCATGCTTGAGGAGTCCCAAGTGCGCAAAGAGAAGTCAATCGAGACACCACCGGGCCCAGATGAAGCCCTCAAATCATTTTTCAACGGCACTGACATGGCTGCGTTGGAGGACTTTTCCGATCTTGGTCACCTGGAGGTTCCTAAAAAAGATATTCTATTGAGGGTATGTGAGCCGTGCTCGAGCCCAAATCTATTGAAGCAATTCACTGCCCCGAGTGTGGACCTTGACCGCAAAAGAGTGGTCGTTCTTACTATGCCGGCAGATGCTCGAACGTTGTCCGCTCCGGTGGGCGTGGCCAGCTACCTTCGTTGCCTGGTAACGAGGAGGATTAGGTGTAGATGCTTTAGTTCTTTTTTGTTGATTTTTCTTTGTATATTTGTTTTGTTTATTTCGAGGCCATTCTATCATGCCTTTGTAAATAACTTTTTGAAATACATATAATTTCCCCCTTTGACAATACCGTATCTTTACTTTTCGGCATCTATTTTATTTTCCCTTTTTATTTATTTATTTGCGCATCATTTTAAAATGTCTTAGCATAAAATCAAATATATATTATAGTATCCGTTCTTCAGAGATCCGCACGAAACTCGATTTCGATGGCGACTAGGGGCTACTTGTGGTTTCTTGTCTATAAAGTTGAAGGATTTTTTTAAGATGCTTAAGTGTCTTAGATGATGTTTTTTGCCGAGATCTAACTCTTAATAGGATTCAATTTCACGCAAAGGCCTTATTTTCTGGGTACATGCTTTGGACGTCTCCGAGCCATTTTCAGGATGGCCGTAACATTTTGCATTCAGATGCTACTTAATAGAATCGGTGCCTCCGAGATTCAGTAGCCCTGGTCGTCTTTATTCTCATCGATCGACAGTCCCCGAGTAGGGGTAGCCCGTGGGCTTTAGGATCCAGGATCATTAAAATAAGGAATAATAGAAGTATAGATTTGCTTCATTGTTTAATATGTAAAGGCCATGATCGGAGGTGCATAAGTCTAGTGTCATGGCTAGAGTGGACTATGTGGGCACAGTTCGTAGCTTTAGACCCATAAAATTTTCTTTTCCCCTGCTAAAGATCTTAATCTATGAGGTAATGGCCCTTAGTAAGCAAAGGAAAACGAGTGAAACACGTGCTTTTAAACCTAATAGCAACATCCGCCACTGGTCGAGTACCTGCATATGTTAGTCTGTAATGTAACAAAATTAAAAAGGAATTAGGTTTGTACCTTAGTAGTAGTACCGCATTATGTGTCCCACGTTCCAGTTGCTTGGAATTTGTATGACATCTCCCGCTTTGAGTTTATATGAACTTTGCCAATTATTTCGGGCCTAGTTTCCCTTTGTTAGGGTTCTAGGTGTCTATCGTTACTTTTCTCAATACCAAATCCCCGAAGTGCCAGAGGTTGGATCTTCGATTGTAGCACCTTCCTAATTGATTCTTCTAGGTGGCCAATCAGACCATAGCTGCCTTCCGCCTTTCGTCCAGTAGTTCCATGCTTATACTCATGGCCTTGCTGTTTGACTTCTCGGCAGCATACTGGAACCTGAGGCTCATTTCCCCTAACTTGACTGGCATTAAGGCTTCAATTCCGTAAACTAGAGAAAATAGGTTTGCCTCGGTAGTCAACTTCGTTGTCATACGGTATGTCCATAAGACTTCAGGCAAAATTTTCTTCCACTTTCCTTTCAAACCGGTTTGCCTCTTTTTTAGGTTTGGGAGTATTGTTTGATCGTCAATTCTGCTTACACATTCCTTCTAGGGTGATAAGGCATTGATAATATCTTTTTGATCTTGTGATCTTTGAGAAACTTACTTACCATATTGGCAATGAATTGCTTCCCGTTATCGCAGATGATCTCGGCTTGTATCATAAATCGACATATACGTGGTCCCAGATAAAGTTAGATGACTTCTTTCCCTTGGAACTTCTCTAAACACCCGAGCCTCGACCCATTTGAAAAAATAATCGGTCATAAATAGTTTGAATTAAACTTTACCGGGTGCCCATGGCAGGGGACCGAAGTGTCCATTCCCTACTTCATAAACGGACACAAAGATAGGACCGAGTGGAGAATCTCCCTTGGTTGATGGATCAACGGGGCATTCTTTGCACTCGTTGCATTTTCGTAACAAATTTTTCGCATCCTTCTCCATTTCATTCCATTAGTAGTCGGCCCTGATTAGCTTCCGAATTAGGGATTCTGCCCCAGAATGGTTCATGTATATGCCCTCGTGAACTTTTCTCATGTCATATTAGGTCTCTCCTGGTCCTAAGAATCTGGCCAGGGCCCAAAGAAAGATATCCTAAACAATGCCCCCCTGACTAAGCTAAATATGAAAGCTTTGGTGCGCATTGCTCTCAATTCTTAGGGATCCGAAGGTAATTTTCTTGTCTTCAAGTAGTCTAGTATTTGTTTCTCCAATCCAAAGTCAAACTCGTCGAGTTTACTTTGGCTTGACATTCTTCTATCAACGAGTTTATTAGTTGTACAACTGACCCCGATCTAAATTCATCGGAGTCGATTGACAACCCTAAGTTAGCAAGTGCATCAGCTTCACTATTTTAATCCTGGGGTACGTGCTGCAGAAACCATTCCTTGAATTGGTGCAGGGTTAACTACAATTTATCTAAGTACCTCTGTATCCGTTTTTCTTTTACTTCCATTGACTTGAGTTATGATGAGGAGAGAGTCGCATTTGGCTTCGATCATTTCAGCCCCCAGGTTTTCCAGTTCTAGGCCTGCAATCATGGCCTCGTACTCGGCTTTGTTATTTTTCAATGTTATAGTTCTAATAGACTGTCTAATTATGCTTCCCGCATGTGGTTTTAGCATGATATCGAGCCCGGACCCTTTTGCATTGGAGGCACCTTGTTGAATAGGGTCCAGATTCCCGAATTAGCCCCCGAGGTGAGAAGTAATTCCCTCTTGACTTTTGGTGTTAAGGACAACGTAAAGTCAGCCACGAAGTCTGCCAAAATCTGAGATTTTATGGCATTTTATGGTCATTACTCGATATCGTACTTGTTAATATCCACGACACATTTGTCCAACCGGCCCGAAGCTCGGTCTTATGCATGATATTCCTCAGCAGGTAAGAGGTTACAACACATATAGGGTGACATTGAAAGTACGATTTCAGCTTCCTGAAAGGTCTTAGCAAAGCCAGGTAAACTTTTCTAGGTAAGGATACCTTGACTCGGCATCGCCTAGAGTTCTACTGACATAGTAAATGAGAAATCACATAGATTCTTCCTCCTGAACCAAGATGCCAATTAGTCGTCACCTCGTAAATCGCCAAGTAGAGGTACATTCGTTCGTCTACCTTTGGAATGTGTAGTAGCGTGGGACTCGAGAGGTACCGTTTGAGCATTTTTGAAGCTTACTAGAATTTCTGAGTCCAGAAAAAATTACTCTTCTTATTCATTAATGAGAAGAATCGATGGCTCTTATCTGAGGAACTCGAGATGAACCGGTCTAGTATGACTATATGCTCAGCAATTGTTTGATCCATGTTGACATTGTTCACTATCCTGATATCCTTTATGGCCTTTATCTTGTCGGGATTGATCTCTATACCCCTATTGGATACCATGAATCCGAGGAATTTACCCGAACCAACTCTGAATGCACACTTCTCTGGTTTAGCTTCATGTTGTACTTCATTAGTATGTCGAAGGTTCCATGCAAATGTTTCAATAGTTCTCTGCTCGCAGGGACTTGAATAACATATCGTCAATATAAACATCCATTGATTTTCTTATTTGTTCTTTGAACATCCCGTTCACTAGGAATTGGTATGGACCCAGCATTCTTTAATCCATATGATATTACATTATAGTAGTAGGTACCAAATCTGTTTATGAAAGAAAAATTTTCTTGGTCACTGGGTCCATCCAAATTTGGTTGTACCCGAAGTAGGTGTCGAGAAAATTGAGTATCTCGTGCCCGATCGTCGTATTGATCATTCGATTGATGTGAGACAAAGGGAAAGAATATTTTGGTCATGCTTTGTTTAGGTCTTTATAATCCATACCCATCCTTAGTTTATTTCCATTTTTAGGTATTACCACTATGTTAGCTAACCAATACGTGTAATTGACATCCCAAATGGATCTTATTTTTAGAATTTTGGATACCTCATTTTGATGAACGCGTGCTTGATCTCGGATTATGGTTACTGCTTTTGCATAACCGATGGAACTTCGGGTCCAAACTCAGTTTGTGAGTAGTTACCTCCGGTGGGATTCCTGTCATATCAAGATGGGACCAAGCGAAACAATCGGTGTTATCTTTAAGAAAATTAATAAGTTTTCTCTTGAGCTCAAAGGTTAACTCCGTTCCCAGGTATACCTTTTGATCCGACAAATGCTCGATTAATATGATTTTATTTAACTCTTCAACCGTTAATTTGGTGGCGTCAATGTCATCAGAAGCTATGAATGATCTCGGGATGCCATAATCGTCCTCCTTTCGTGGTTTCACACACCATGTTAAATCCATTCAATACCCAGACTGTTGATATGATTTGGTCCTATAATCTCAATTGTTTAATCCCAATTGCTTTACGACCCTTGATCTGGTGATGTTGGTAGAGCTACTTGGATCAATCTACAAATATTTAACACGTGATTTATTTATAAGTATAGATATTACCCGTGTGTCATTATGAGGTTGTATGATTCCCTCGGCATCCTCCTCGCCGAACGAAATGGCTTCCTCTAGAACATAATCCCGGGTACATTTTTCCCTTGTGATAGATACTTTAGTGTGTTTTATCATCGGTAATTGGGGAATATCGAATCCTCCAATGACCATGTTGATCACGTGCTAGGTCATCTCTTGTTCGGCCTGTTTGCTGCCGTCACTATTCCTGGAGCGGTTTGGGTTCGCTCACTCAGGAATTCTCGGGGAGCTTGTTGAATAACCAAGCAACTTCTTCTCTTAACTGTCGGAAATCTTCAGTCTTGTGACTGTGAGTGCCTTGATACTTGCAAATCAAATTAGGATCTCTTTGGGTAGGGTCTAACTGCAATGGTCGGGGCTATTTGGTCTCGTTGAAGTGCCTTATGGTTGACACGATGTTGGCAGTGTCCATATTACAGTTGTACTATAATAATCTTGGTGTTTACCTACCCCTCAACGGTCTGTCTAAGCCATTCTTGCTCATAAAACCTCGACCACTAGGCCCTTGATCGCTTCTCTTCTCATTCCATATGGGGTGACGCTCGGGTCTATTCCCCTTTCGGTCCGCACTGTAAGGTTGATATCGATCTCGGACTGGCCTTGGATCTTGATCAATGGCTCTCCTAGATTTGTCATCGTCCCTAATAGGGTAAACAAACCTTGAAAGGTCCCTGAGTTGGTCGTCCTCGACCCCGATCTTCGACTAGTGGACGTCGGCCCAGGTTACCGCCAGGTACTCTACCAAATTTTAATTTCATTGTTGAGAGGCTAAGGAACTTCGGGGTTTGAGCCCCTGAGCGAATGCCTGCGTTTCCTAATCATATGTAACTGGTGGTAGGTCCATCCGTTCCAACTGGAATCTTGACACGAACTCCTCGAGCATCTCGTTATCCCTTAGTTTGACCTTGAAAAGGTCTGACTTTATGGTCTCGATTTTGATGGCACCGGTATGGACCTTTACGAAAGCATCTGCAAGCATAGCAAATGAGTAAATAAAGTTGGGATGCAAGTTGTGATACCATATCATCGCTCACTTAAATAAAGTTTCCCCAAATTTCTTCAGCAAGACCGACTCGATTTCATCATCTCTTCCAAATAGTTCCCTTTGATCACGCATGTTTAGGAGGTCACATGCTCATTTGGGTCTGTGGTCCCATTATATTTGGGGATGTCGAGAATGCAAAACCTTTTTGAGATCGATTTTGGTGCCGCACTCAGGGGAAAGGTCTTCTGGATAATTTTTTTTTTGTCTTATCCCTTTAATATCGAGGGTGCTCCTAGGATCTAATCGACCCTAGAGTTGTATGTTTCCACTTTATTTTCATTGGCCTCAAACATTTTCTCGCCCGACTCTACCTATTTTGTCAACGCCTCGAGAATCTTCATCACCTCGGAAGCTACCACGGTCTCAACTTCCCCCGATCTCTCGATAATTTGTTCGTCTCTTCACATGCTACCTCAAAGATTGTTCGGGTTCAACCCTATTGGGGCGTGGTTTCGATTTTGCAACTGTGCGATTGCTGCCTGTTGGTCCTGTAATAGTTCGAAAAGTAGTCGCTGGCTCACCCCATCATCCCCACCTTCGGGCGCTTCTCGAGTTGTTGGTTGAGGTCCTACACAAACACTATTTTTGGGATCAGTTAGCAAATTGATATTGATGGAACCTACGAGTTAGAATCGACCAGGTCGGCGGATGTGACGTTGTTGGGATCGGTGGGAAGAAAATCATTACTCGGCACCATGTTATTATTTTCATCGTGATGGCCTGACTCAGTATCAACATTCAAGAGAGCAGACTGAGAGTTTAACATTTTTAGATTGACCTGGAATTAAGATCTCAAAGAGCAAGCGTAAAATAGGGTGTGTTATAGAGATTCATATTAAATTACCACTATTATCCTTGGCAACACTGTGGGTGCCAAACTGTTTACCCCACAGTTGTATAACAATTGAATTTGTACGCGGTTTAAAGGATACATGATTTAATCTAACCAGAATAATTAAGAATAATGGACAAACGAATTAAAGATAAAAAAACAATCAAACCGCTCACAATGTTAAGGGCAAGACTGATCTTGGATTGAATAATGAGCTCGTCCTCGATTGTATCCTCGATTTAGACACAATCGCAAATAAAGAATAGAATTAGGAAGCAAAAATATCATGTTTCCTTGGAATATGTGTTACAATGTGTCATATACAAAGAAAAACTTTCCCTTTATATAGTAGAAGAGTGTATAAGTCTAAAAAGGGTAAAAATCTTCTTTTTTCGATAACTGTTGTTCCATAATCGAGATCTAGAAGATTTGCACCGTGATATCCGATTGACGGCGACTATCACGACCCTTTATCCACCATGCACAATCATTCATCGTATCTTCCGAGGTCTAGAACTCACACTTGACTCAGGCGCTTGGCTTAACCATGTCCGAAGTCGGATATGCTATTCATTTTTTTGGGTTCTCGATACAAAAGGCCTTTGACGTCGAGTGCATTTTGTGCTCCCCCTCCGTTCTCTAATCGGGGGATCGGGATAGATTTTACCCGTATACAAAAATAAAGGAGGAGGAACCTTTATTTAAGTCGTCAAGAATGTGGAGTCCGAAACTTAAATGATGTTTTTTTATACAAAAAGAACTTTTTTAATGTTTTAAAAATAGGTTACATTAATAGGTAATTTGTAGTATAATACTGCGAATTGCATTAATGAAAATTTAGTCGTTAAAGCAATTCGCAGTATTATACAGTGAATTATTAAAAAAAATAATTTTTTTTATGCAATTCGCAGTATTATACTGCGAATTGCTTGAAATGGGCCCAGCTCATTTTTCAAATAGCATTTCACAGTATTATACTATGAATTAGGGTAATTCGCAGTATAATAATGTGAATTAGACTGATTTTAATGATTTTTGGCCCCACAAATAATAATTAACTGACATAACAATAATTAAATACATAAAACGCAGTATAATACTGCGAATTACTTTGAAAATTTCTACACCCCAAGCTCGGACTTGCCTTATTTATAGGCGTTTCAATTTTATAAAAATTCATTCAATACTTAAACTTCAAACATACATTCATTATTCTCTCTTCTCCTTATCAATCATTTTTTTACAATGTCTAAAGTGCCAAAAATAAGGGTTTCACTGTATTGGGGGGTGAGGTTGTGGTGGAGAATAACTCTGTGAGGTATAGCTCACCTCCACAGTGTCATGTTAAATTGCCGCTTAATATGGAGTACGATACATTGGTATCGTTGTTACGTAAAAAAATGAGTGAGCGGAGTCGTTCGGTTAGCCTTAAAGTAACCGATGGATTTCCTTATTCAGTGACTCCGCAGGGGTTTGCTTATTATTCTGAGTTTAATATGATGAAAATCTTAGAGATTTTTTGCGGATTCCGGATGAATACAAGGAATTTATTGTAATAAAATTATAGGAAATGTACGTCAAGGTGGAAGACCTTCCCAGTAATGAAGGCGTGCATAGCAGGGATAACCCCCAGTTATCGGGTGGTTATTCTGGAGTAGTTTTTGCCGGACAGATTGCTTATGAAAGAGCTTTCCTTGATTTAAACTTGTCACCACCGGCGAATGAGAAGCCACAAAATAATTTTTCCACTTTATATAATCAACAAGACGACTGGTAAACTTCAATTTTACTATGCTTTAGCGATGTTTTTTTCATGTTTTCTTTAGATTTGTATTATCACTCATATTTTTTATAGGGGGTACCGTCTGAATTTGAATTTTACAAGTTATGACCCCGCCCCTAGTTGGAATATGCATAGGTCTGGAGTATTGGACCACGATGGTCCATCTGGGAGTCATCACCAACATGAAAATATCCATCATGAAACGTCAAGACAATATGATTTGTAAGTAAAGTGATATAGCTATATCTAAAGTATTTTTCCTGAGTATTGGGTAACTTATCTTTTTGTTCTTTTTGTGCAATGAAAACGAGCTTCTTGAAGCTCCTGACCTCACACAGTTTCCCATAGACGACGTTTTTACTCGTGATTTGGCAGATGCGTAGAGTCAGGAGGATGATAGTGATTATGACAACAATGCGGATGAGTCTGGGGATGACACACCCTTCCATGATGAGGGTGATGATGAGGAGGAGGAAGTGAATGTTGAACCTGAGCTGACCAGGGAGCATGTTCCTCCACCTCCCGCTAGACCAAGAGTGTACGAGTCCCATATGCCATTTCATGAGCGAAATATTCCCTACCTTGATAATTTTCCTAGCATGCTTAACGCGGATGCCCTCACAAGGGATGATGATGAATTACGGTCAGCGATGTTGAATGAGTCTAGACCAGCTGTTCTTATAAAGGGCATGTATTTCCCCGATAAAGCTCACCTAATTAGGGCTGTAAAAATCTACAGTATAAGAGAGTGTCGTGAGATGACGGTAAGTGAGTCAACTATGGAGAAATACAAGGTTATATGCCGTAGGTGGTTTATGGTTGTCACTGGATGCTGCGTGCCACAAAGAAGAAATCAGGTTTGTGGAAAATGGGTAAATTTATTAGCGAGCACAGATGTGAAATGGACACATTCAATGAGAATCACTTCAACTTGTATGTGGACTTAATTTCCCTTGTCTTGATTCCATTTTTGGAAGTGTCCATTAGGTTCAAGATTAAAAAGTGTATTACAGCCGTCCACCAGGAGTATGGTTGTATTATAACCAAAAGAAAGGCATATTTCCGTCGCAAACGTGCCTTTGAACTTATTTATGGCGACTGGGATAAGTCTTTTTCAAATCTACCCAGGTACATGGCCACACTGCAACACTTTAACCCCAGGACTGTTGTTTAATGGAGGCGTGAGTGGAGTCCGGACAGAACGGAATATATTTTTAACTATGTATTTTGGTCATTTAAACCAGCAAGTGATGGTTGTGTACATTGTCGTCCTGTAATTTCCATAGACGGTACTCATGTCTATGGAAAGTATGATATTAAACTTTTGATTGCAGTTGCAGTAGATGCCAACGGAAAAATATTTCCACTAGTTTTTGCCATTATTGCCAACGAAAGTGAAGAGACGTGGACGCAGTTCTTGAACCACTTGAAGCAGCACGTTGTCAAACAACGTTCAGGTATTTGTCTAATATCTGATCGGCATGGAGATATTTTAAGTTCTGTAACCATATGCATACCACCGTTACCGTGTGAGGCACATGAAGGCCAATTTCCAGAAGAAACTTCCTGACAAGGCCTTGCATGACTTAATGTGGATGGCTGCAACTGAGCACCAGCAATGCAAATTCACGAGGCGTATGGAAGCGATCCGGCAGATAGAACCACGAGCTTATACTTGGTTGATGCAACATGAGCTTCACATGTGGACATTGCATACTGATGGCGGTAGACGATGGGGAGCCCTCACTACAAACATGTTAGAGTCATTCAACGGCTTGTTGAAGTCTGCCCGTGGACTACCTGTCAATGCCATAGTCCGCATGACATTCAAACAGAGTGTAGAGAGGTTTGTTGAAAGGCATGCAGCTGCATCGGCATTGATGGACAGGGGTGTTGAATTTATGCCAATACCCATGAGAAGATTTGAAAGGTCCAAAAGGCGAGCACAGTGGCATTCATTTCTTCAGTATGATCATGAACGGGGTGTTTTTGAAGTTAAGACCACTATCAACGGACACCGTGGGAATAATCTACAGACGGTGAATGAAAATAGAAGGTTATGTTCATGTGGGAAATGGACCATCTACCACATGTCGTTTGCACATGCGTTGAAGTGCTTTCAACAAGTTGGATATGGAGAAACAAACTATATTGATAGGCAATACAGTGTTGCTGCATACGTAGGCACGTATAGTGGGAAGTTGCATCTATTAGGTGCTGAGCATTATTGGCCGCCGGAACCTTTTAAGTTGGTATGTAACTAGGACTATTTGCGCAAGCTGAAAGTGCAAAAGAGAATGTGTATACGGAATAAAATGGATGTTGGTGAGTCTGTTTATGCGCGTGAATGTGGCATAAGCTCTCAAACGGACATGACCGTCGTAAATATCCTTCAGGTGGTGTGCGTGCCGGTGGTAATCGCTGGTGCAAGTTCGTCCAATGTACCCAACTATCAAGTATACCCCTAGTCCTTTATTTTGGTATTATTTTTTGTAATACATGTTTGTATTTTTGTTTGTTTCAATATATATGAAATAAAATAAATTTCCACAATCCTGTTATATCTTATTTTTTAACGTTATATTTTGATATGGTTGGAGCAATATTGAGGTATGGGTGTTAGTAAACATGAGCAAGAATGTGGCATAAGAAAAAATTTCTTTATGAAATAAATTAAATATGTAAAGCGTGGTAAAATAATATATTTTATCAATTGTCTTGTCGTTCTTAAAAAGCTGTAAAGCATTGTTCAAAAGCTTGAATGAATGAAACTTTTTTTTTTTGCAAAAAAATTAAATATGTAAATCTCAGTATAATACTACGTTTTGTTGAGTTGTCACTTCGTTCTAAAAAAGATGAAAAGCATGTGAAAACACTGTTTTGTTTCAGATAAATTTAATATGTAATTCGCAGTATTATACTGCATTTTGTTGAGTTGTCATTTCGTTCTAAAAAGCTGAAAAGCATGTGAAATCTCAGTTTCATGTAAGAGAAATTTAAAATGTAATTCGCAGTATTATACTATGTTTTTGTGTGAAATCTTGACTATAAATAACCATTGTATGCTACTTATATTCTTCACTTAACAATGACCAAAGCTTTTCTATAAGAAATGTCTGAACAAAACATTTATGTCCCAAGGTGCTACTGCGGTGAAAAATGTAATTTGGTCAAATGGTAGCCAGATGGAGCACGCCGCTACTGGGCATGTAACAACAAGCTTGAGGAGTTACCCGGCAAGCCTATATGTGAATTTGAGGTTTGGATGGATGAACCATGTAACAAGAAGTACTACAAAGAAAGAATTTATGAGCTTCATTATTTATGTAATAGCCAAGCGGTAAGCGAGCGCCGAACCAATGATAAAATTGGGGCGTTGAAGGCCAAACTCAACGAGAAGAAGAAGAGAAAAAAAAAGTTGGAACAGCAACTCGAGTGGTTGAAGCAAATTGTAGTACGCGAAATAGTGGCTTGTACGTGATAAGCGTAGTAGTGTATTTTCATGTTTCCCTTGTCATGTATTTGTAATAGTTGTATTGTTTGTATCTTTAGATTTGCCGCTTTTGTGTTTGAAATGTTCAAATAAAATTCATGTTCAAATTCTATTTTAATAAAAATATTGTTATACTTGAGTTGTTGTCATTAAATACATAATGTGCAAACCCTGTTTCGTGTCAAAGAAATTTAAAATGTTATGTCAAAAAATGCAAATCTAAAGTTGTCATGTCGAAATTTAAAATGTTATGTCGAAAAATGCAAATCTAATGAGAAAAATGCAGTTTGTTGAGTTGTCATGTCGTTATGAAAAAGTTGAAAACCATGTGAAAACCCAGTTTCGTATCAGAGAAATTTAATATGTAATTCGCAGTATAATACTGCATTTTGTGGAGTTGTCTTATATGTAATTCGCAGTATTATACTACGTTTTGCGAAGTTGTCATTTCGTTCTGAAAAAACTGAAAACCATGTGGAAACCCTGTTTCGTGTCAGAGAAAGTTAATATGTAATTCGTAGTATAATACTACGTTTTGTGGAGTTGTCATGTCATTCCAAAAAGTTGAAAACCATGTAGAAACCCTGTTTCGTGTCAGAAAAATTTAATATGTAATTCGTGGTATAATACTACATTTTGTGGAGTTATCATGTCATTCTGAAAAAGCTGAAAACCATGTGAAAACCATATTTCGTGTCAGAGAAATTCAATATGTTATTCGCAGTATAATACTACGATCAATCTAAAATCTTGCCTATAAATAACGAGCGCGTTCGAGTTATTTTCTGCACTTAACAACAACCTATAATTGAGATTTTCCATAAAATCAAACTTCTCTTTAATAAATGTCTCAACGACCCCTTCGTTGTCCAAAGTGCAACTGTGGAATCAAAAGCATGATGTACAATAAATGGGAAGAAACTGGACGCCACTACTGGGCGTGTATGAACAAGATTTATAGGCAACCCGACGTACCTATATGCAATTTTAAGGTATGGGTTGATGAACCATGTAACCAGTAATACTACAAAGACCAGTTGTATCATCTTCAAGATGTGTGTAATGGGCAGTGGGACAGAGAGCGCCAATCAAAGCAAGAAATTAAAGAGTTGAAGGCAAAGATCAAGGAGGTGGAAGAAGAGAAAAAGAAATTGGAAAAAAAGCTCGAGGGGATTAAGCAGAGAATACTAGGCGGTCGTAACTAAGCGATGACATTTACGTGTTGAGTGTTGTAGTGTATCTTCATGTTTCCTTTGTCATGTGCTTTCATTAGTTCAACTGTTTGTTTTTGTGTTAGGTTTGTAAGGTTTGTGTTTGAGTTGTACTGTTTAAGTAAAATTGTTATTCAAATGCAATTAAAATAAAATTGTTTTAAAAGATAATTGTTACTATTATTTACATAAAGCACTATTTACACAAAGTTAATACATAAGTAAATCAGTGAGTGTCGCAGCCTGTGTGTTTCAGTGCTGCTGCTGCTGGCCTAAGTCGCATCCCCTGTCGCCCGGGCACACTATCTGGATCATCATCATCAAGCCACCTTTTTATGTGAGGATGTGCAACAGCATCAACACTACAACTGGCAAGAACGGAAGAATAGGCCGCCGGGCCGTCAGCAACCTACAAAACAAGAAGTAATCTTAGCATGTGAAAATATATTATTTTATGAAAATATATTATTATCTTAACCTACAGAATGTACTATTATTTTAAGTAAGAAAATATTTTCTCACCATGGTCTTGTCGGCCTCCTGGGTATATGTATCCATGGTATGCTCATCACCGCATGTAGTGTCCTCAAAGATGGGCTAGGACGAAGACTGCATAAGAAAGTAACAATTAATGAATGGCAACTACTTAAGGAAAAGAAAAGAAATTGAAATATTAAAGTAATACAAACATACCGCCTCCTGTGGTAGATCCACATGAACTGCCGGGGACGATGGATAACTCAACCTGCGCCTGCCTTCCACATCCCCGGCCGGCCGATCCTCAGCTGCAGTAGATGGGAATGCGAATTACTGATCTACATCCCCGTCGAATGTATCCATGATCGACAATGCTCCTGACGGGGTGACCTGCGATGCTGGCAAAGATAGCCGAAGGCTATACGACGGCATGATGCTTGAAGGCTCATCTGCATGAGGCACATAACCCTGCTGATCATCTCCAAGCCCCCCAACTCCGAAATCCTCATCGTGTCCCTCAGCAAGTGGGTTGATAGGTACCTTAACGCCGCCTTGCTGACCACCTCCTCGTCGTCCCCCGCGACCCCGTAAGGCACCCCTGCCTCGTGGGGTACCCCTTCCTCGTGCCCTACCCCTGCCTCGTAGAACTAGCCTACCCCACTGGGAGGCCTCTGGAGCCACATACTGAGCGTCATGGTCTAACCTCTCGGCATCTCTCGCCTGCAACAGTGTCAGACGAGCCATCTAAGCCACCTACCGGCCATACTCAACCACTTCAGGGATGTCGGCACGTTGTAGCATTTCCTGTCCCAACTGGTAGATGCGATGATGCCCAATAGCCTGTGAAACATTTAAAATAGTAATTAAATAACGCTATATCACAATTATAAGATATTAATAGGACACAAAAACATATCAGTGCCTTGTGCCTCCCGGCGTACGGTCTGTAGCGCTCACCAAGTACATGAACGGGGTTCCCGATCATCATTCGGGTCTGACGGCGGTACCATTCAGCATACAGATGAATAGTGGCCTCCTGGAAAACTGTAGGTGGTAGCAGAATACGCTCAGCTCGATCCTCCTAATAAACTATCTGCTGCTGTAGCCATCCCATATACTGCCGGTCCATGCTGGCACGGTTGTCCCGCTGATAGTGTGTAACCTCCCATCCAGGCTCTCTCGGTATAGGCTGAGGACGAGCAAACTGTCGAAGCACATGCTCCATGGCATGATACTCAATGTGATCCCAGAAGATCATCGGGACAGAGGTGCTTCAAATTAGCCGGTTGAATGAGCAACAAGCGGGTAGCTGACCAAGCAACTCGATGATGTATGGCGTCCAGATGAACTACCAAATAATAACATAAAAATGAGTACGCAAAACACAACTCAATTTAAAATAACCAAGTGTAGGTATATATTTACCTGTCCGTCCACCAACAGATCTAACACATCCCTGAGAAGGGGGAGATTATGATGAGCATCCGTCCCTCGGTAGTTCCCACGCCGGAGAATCCACCTGATAGCTAGAGGGAGAAGCGAATAATCCTCACCAGGCGGAAGTGGTGGTAGAGGTGGCTGCAACGGCATGATCCGCTGCCAGGCCCAAACCTAAGATAAAATGTTGATGTAAATTTATGAGTCATTTCACGATATAGAATTTGGAGTAAAGAACAAAGTATTCAGAAATTTTTTGCACCTGTAGGAGGGGCAGAAAACCACATATATCAACCGCTGGACCTATGCTCGCCCGACACATGCTCCTCTATAGATACGCCATAACAGTAGCACCCCAGCTGTACTGGGGTAACTCATCCAGCTGCTCAAGACAATGGAGAAAGCGCATAATCACTTTACTCCCCGAAGTGTCCGGGAAAAAGACACACCCAAAAAGCAGGAGCAACGCCAACCGAGGGTACCTCTGAATCCAAAGATGCTCCGTCTCATGGGTAATATCTAGGTGCAAATCCACCATCTGATATCTAATGAATGACAAAGCAATGTGACTGCCACTAGAGTCACCCTGAGGTCTAAAACCAGTCAATTACTGTGCACGTGTCATCCCTCTAATGTACTGTGGCAGTGCGAAGGCGCGTCCCTTTACGCACAGTCCGTATAAAACCTGGACATCCTGCAGCGTGATGGTGGCCTCTCCAGTGGGCAAGTGAAAAGTATGCGTCTTCGGTCTCCACCGCTCTACCAAGGCCGTGATGAGCGACCAATCAACTGCATCCGTCCAAGCTCAAAAATGGTATATAATCCCATAGTATGGAGGCTCTCTACTATGCGCTCATGAAAAGGATGGCCCGCAATAAACTTCCACAAATCATCAGGCCTCCTAGGGCGGAGAGGCTGCATCAATAGCTGTTCCTCCCAAACATAGGAGGACTTATGGTCGCCCTGCAGCACTAGTAGCTGATCCTCGGCAGGTCCAGGATGCGCAGGCGGAGGAAAGGCCATGTCGTCAACTATAATTTAAACAAAATTAATTATTTGTGTTAGTGTAATAAATTAAATAATTAATTGTGATTAATATTGGAGAGAATAGTTATGTATGGGTTCCAGGCTTGATTTTCGAGGCTCGGTAGTACCGAGTTATCCTTAATTATTATGCGTCTACATTTCAATATTTTTAGAATTTTGTTAACTTAATAAATTAAATTATAAATTTTTGAATTGGTATAAATAATAAAGTATGGGTTCCAGGCTTGATTTTTGAGGCCCGGTAGCACCGAGTTATCCTTAATTATTATGCGTCTCAATTTCAATATTTTTAGAATTTTGTTACCTTGATGAATTAAATTATAAATTTTTGAATTGGAATGAATAATTATGTATGGGTTCCAGGCTTGATTTTTGAGGCCCGGTAGCACCGAGTTATCCTTAATTATTATGCGTCTCAATTTCAATATTTATAGAATTTTGTTA
>MU668028.1:21808-35233 GCA_026770625.1 Nicotiana glauca
ACAATTAGCAATTAGCAAACAATACTCTAATCCTATTCCCTCAAGCCAAAGTTAGATCAAACACCTACCTCAACTCCCAGGGCTAGAATCAATCCACAATGACCGCTTTCCTCTCGAATTCGGCTCCAACTCAATCAAATCTATGAAATAACGACTTTATAGTATCAATAATAGCTAAACAAATCAAACCCAATGCCTAAATATAGGTTTCTAACCTTTCTTCCAAAAATTCCAAAATCAACCCCGAGCCCGCTTGGTCAAAACCCGAAGTTCGGACCAAATTCATATCCCTCATTCCCCCACGAGCCCGAATATATAATTTATTTTCAAATTCGACCCCAAAACGAGGTCTAAATCAAAGAAAATCGAAAAGCCCTAACTCTACCCATTTTCTCCAATTTTAACCCTAATCTATGGGATTTAAGCTTAGGAATTCACTAATTAATGAAGAAAAATAAAGGAAATAAGTGGGGATTTACTAACCCAAGTGGTCTTGAAGAATGGGGGCTCCAATGGACTCCTAGAGCTTGGGGAAGAAGAGAGCTCGTGTGAATTTTGAGTGAAACCCGTATGTTTTGATTCTGGAAACTTAAAAATATAGCTGGGCGAATTTGCCCTACGCGTTCGCGAGAGAGAGGACGCATTCGCGATGGGCAACTGGACAGGGCATCGCGTTCGCGATTGGGGGAACGCGAACGCGAAGGGGAAAGCTGAGGGATCCAGAAATTGTTATACGCGAACGCGTGAAGAGCCACGCGAACGCGATGTGGAAACTGGTGAAGTTACGCGTTCACGAACAGTGGAATGCGAATGCAAAGAAGGAATTTCTAGGGTTCTGAAATTGGGTTACGCGATCGCGAGTGTTGTGACGCGAACGCGAATAAGGGAACCTGGGAAGCATCGCGAACACGAGATGAAGGCCGCGAACGCGAAGAAGGGAATACATGTGCAAAAATTGCAGAAAATCTGCTATCATCCTAAGTCCAAAACCATGCCAAACACTTCCGAAAACACTCCCGAGCCCTCGGGGATCCTAACCAATCACACACACTAACTCGACAACATCCTACGAACTTAACCGAGCGATCAAATCGCCAAGATAACATCATAAACGGGGAATCAAACCTCAAAATCAACACTTTTCATCAAACTTCTTAAATTTTTCAAACTTAGAGATTTAGGTCTGAAACACGTCAAATAACGTCCGATTTCAACCAAATTACACAGAAACGTCTTAAACCACATATAATAAATGTACTGGGTGCGGGAACTAAAATATGGGCCCGATATCAATACTTCCTAATCCATTTTCATTTCAAACTTTCATATATATTTCAGTAAAACAATTTCTCTTAAAAATTCATTTCTCTGGCTCGGGACCTCGGATTTCGATTCCGGGAATACGACCGAGTCCCATATTTTCCTACGGACCCTTCGTGACCGTCAAATTACGGGTCCAGGTCCGTTTACCCAAAATATTAACCAAAGTCAACTTTAATCATATTAATACCAAAATTCATCAATTTTTACACAGAATTCATATTTAAGATTTCCGGCTACGTGCCCGGACTGCGCACGTAAATTGAGGCAACTAAAAGTGAGGTTTTCAAGACCTCGGAAGCGCGGAAAAGAGAGAAAACAGGTGATGACCCTTTGGGTCGTCACACATCAACATTTTTGTTTACCAGGTGCTTTCTTGCTTTTTATATCAAATGCCTCAAGTTTTCTACAGAATTATGCATACACTGTGTTATGGTTAATGGGTTCTGAAGCACCCAAATATTGTATGTAGATCCGCCCATGAGCGATACTATAGCAAATATATATATGCAATTCTTGGTAAAGGTTTTCGCGGCAAATTTTATTGCCGTTAAGACCATTTTTTGTTGTAATGTGCGAGTATTATGCTTTTTTTTTCCCATGTTTTCCCCTTAATTTTATTTTGTTTTGGTATTTTACTAATCCCTTATTAGGCATACATAATATTTTAGCATTTGCAAGTAGTGCGAAAACTTCTTGGAGAGAGAGCAAAGCTTTAGTAATGGATGGAACATGTAGAGTACTATTTAATGTAAACAGTTTGTGAGACGAACGGAGAAGAATTGTACCAATTATGTGTCATATGGTTAAAACTACTTTTAAAAAAAAAAGAATTCGCTAGAAACTCATCGCTAATTTTATCGCTAAATAATTCGTGATTAATAGATTTTCTTATAGATCGACAATTCGACACTAATTCACTGTTAAATCTGTTGAGATATACTATTAACCATGCGGTTTAACATAGTATTATATTTTATTCTTTATGGGACAATTGTTTATTTAATTAATTTAATTCAATAAAATATTATTTTAAATAGACCATTTGTTATACGTGTGTCCTTTTAGTTATGTAGTAGACAATTTAGTGTATGGAGTCTTAGCACATGCACAAAAGATTAAATTGTTGGTTCTCATAATTAATAAATTATATTTTCACAATCAAAGATATTGTTGGACAAAATATCTTGATGATTGTAGCACAAGATTATCGTATAATTTGTCTTGATTATGGGAATAGTTTTACTCTCGGTGTATATTGAACGGACCAAGTAGAGAAAAGATATTTTTGTACTGAATATATAAAATATTTTCTCTAATTCATTAAATGAGATTATGCTCCTAATCTTGATGTAATTATTATGATCAATGTAATTTGTTTATTGTTTTTATTTATCAAAAGGTACGACTCTATTTAGAGTTAGTATATGCCTAATAAATTAGACAATAACGAATAACATTTGTGAATAATAACTAGTTGATAGAATCCATGACTCGGTTTTGGGTTTGATGATACCCCTTTATGTAAGTTTATAAGTTTTCATGTGAAAACCCGGCCGGTGGATTTTGTATCCGTCACATGAAATAGTTTAAGCGAAATTATAAAGTATTTAATTAGTTAATTAAATTAAATTGTCAGTGATTTAATGTAATTAACTGATATTTGAAATCTTAACATGGGGAGTTAAAATAAGTGTTAATAAATTTTCGAAATTCATATTGAGGAGTTCAATTGTAGTTTTTGGTGGAATAAATTGTAATTAATTATAGTAAGAATTAATTCATGCTAATTTTAAATTAATACTATAATTAGCAGGCTCTTATTATTTTTGTGGTCTCTGCTATACCTAGTAAAAATCTGGACAAACTTGTGTAAAAAGTAACTTGGGAGAAAAGTTATCCTTTTGAGTTAGAGTAGGACTCTACTTGCAGAATTATACAAGTTTTTGAGACCCTATTGTGGCTTAATTTCGGGTCTATTAAAGGAAGACTAGTTTTACATAATAACTTACCTTTCAGTTGTAATGTTCTTGCCCACCCAATAGCAAAATCGTCCAAGGTTTTACTAGGAAAATAGCAGAAGACTGCAGCCCTGGATTCTTGCTGTTTGGAAGGTTTGTGCAACTACTTCAAGAGGTTAGTCCTTCTAATCTCGTTATTGTTGCGTTGTCTAGTTTACATGTATTTGATGCCTGATTTTCATGCTTGCTTTCGCTGCGCATGTTCTAACAATTGGTATCAGACGTCGTCTTACATCTAACTAGATAATGTAATACGACATGCATAAAGTAATATTAAAACGTGTTATTTATTGATACATGTTTGGGACGATTATTCTATGTTAAAAACGTGATTGTATTTATTAGTATCTTAATTCTGTAATTCTGAAATTATGAATTAATATATACATGTATAAATAGTGGTGTTATATTTAAATAGCAGTCTGTTTAAATTACGTTTTTTGCTGAATAGCAATTTTTTTAAAATGTGATTGTGTTTTTGAATGCTATTAATTATATAATTATGGGTTAATATACATATGCATAAACAATGGATTAATACCATTAATCTGTTTTACTTGTGTTCTGTCCGTAATCACAGTATTATATTAATAAAAACTGACTGTTTTGTATGATATTAGTTCTGTAATTTTGGATTAATATACAGAATTATGAACAGTACCAGTTTTTACTAGTGAAAAACATATTGTTTTAACAATTCTATCTAAACACATTTTTATTAAATAAAAAAAATTATTTTGAGTTCTGTGATTTGAACAAGTCAAAATAATTAAAAACCCTTAAAACGCCAAAATAGAATTCTAAAAATTTTAAAATTTTGAAATTCTGTCGAACTCCGATTAATCTTAAATTTGGCAGGTTCATCGGAAACAGCCCAACTTAAAAACCACATTAGCTTTGCTAATGATGTACGCCATTTTTTGGGCATTCGGGGTCATTTAGATGGAGTTTTGGTCTTTTTTCTATTTTCTAGAATTTTTTAATTAAAAAAAATATTAATAGAAATCTGTGATGGTAGGTAGGGTTCAATTCTCATATTTTCCAATCATGTTTTACAGTAATATAATGAATTTATATGGTTACATATGTCTTCTTTCACATTGGATAAATTCATTATAGATGATTATTGTAGTTTTGCCTCTAGTTATTTAATTACTTGTATTAACTCTCCAACTGAGTTATATGTTGATTGAATAAAAATAGAGTTTATAAAAGGGATATTTACCTATCTTAAATTAACAGTTTACTCTCCATCTGAGTTGATCCTGTTTAAATTTATGCGGTTAATATCTTACATCACTCATATATTTTGCATGAATAGTTAAGTTTTCCTAACGAATCTAACTGTTCAATGAGCATGGTTATATGTGTAATGTGTTATTTTAATTTAATCATTTTAAATACATAGCTAATGATCAATTTAATGTGAATATCTCTCATATTAACCAGGTCTTCATTCAACCCACTTACCTCTATTTTGAACCAAAATAAGTTAGAAGCACCGAATTATATTGACTGGAAAAGGAACCTTGATATTGTCCTAACTGCTGAAGGTTACAAATATTGTAATCACTGAGGAATACCCAGAAAAACCTGAAAATACTACTGATGATTAGGTTAAGGCCTATGACAAATGGGTTAAGGCTGATGAGATGGCGCGATGTTACATTCTTGCCTCTATGGTGAATGTTTTGCAACATCAGCATCAGTCTATGGGGTCTGCTTATGATATGCTCGAAAGTCTCAAAGCACGGTGAGCAAAATCGTGCAGCTAAGCAGACAACCATGAAAGCCCTTTTGAACACCAAGATGGCTGAAGGATCATTGGTCAGGGACCATGTTCTGAAGATGATGAGTCTTCCGAATGAACTGGAGGTCCTTAGAGCTGTGATTGATAAGGAATCTCAAGTTGAGATGGTCCTGCAGACTCTGTCCGATAGTTTTCAATAGTTTTGCTTGAACTATAATATGAACAAAATGGATTTGTCACTAGCAAAATTGTTGAGTGAGCTGCAAGCAGCAGAATCTACTATCAAACAACAAGCTCCAGTTGTGGCACTCAATATTGAGAAAGCTTCGGTTTCTAAGTCGAAAGGTGATGGGTTTCCAATGACTTAGCCTTATCATTTCTATGTTTTGATGATTTAACAAACTTGTTGTTAAGAACTAGATAGAGAATCTTTTCCCACAGGATACACATCTCATGTGAACTGTTCGAAGGCTGAAAATCAGTGAATGGATGAACAACCATAGGGAGGAACACAACGAGGAACACAATAGGGACCCGATGCGTTGGTCCCTTAGATGTCTCCGACAACAGAACAAGTCAGTAGTTGTACGCAATCAATATAAAGAGAAATACAACAAGGACCTGCTCCCTTGGGGTTCTCTGAAAAAAGCACAGGACAAGTGCACAGCTAGAACGTAGCAGAAGAAAGTGACCATTTGGCAAATGTTACAGATAAGGAACACAATCAGGATCAGGTCCGTTGGTGTATTCTGACAGAAGTACAAAGTTCACTATCCAGCTGGAACGCAACTGCCAAGAAGTGGTTGTGCAGACACTGCAGCAGTCACTTCTCACTGAGAAGAAGCACACCAAGAGTTGACATCACTACCTATTTGTGATATATTTTGTGATAAAATAACCTGGTGCAAGACACACTTCACTTGTGCATTCAGTGATATTATCTTAAGCAAAATAAGCATTCATCCTGCATTGAAGTCACTGGTGCGTCAAGAACAAGAAGACAACTCCACTAAGGATCAGTTTCTAGCAGAGGCTTATGTATGTCCATGGTTGAGTTGTAATCTTATTAAGTGCTTTACATTATAATTCCTAGTTTTCTTTCTTAGAAGCACTATCTTAGGAACAAACCAAATTCGTAAACTTTAGAGTTTATGTTGTGACTAGGAGTAGTCATAAGTTAAAACCTCTGTAACTAGGAGAGTTATAAAGTGTCTTGTGGTAGTGCATCACAAGTTAGTTTGAAGTCTTTGCAATAGGGTGTTTGCAAAGTGGCTTGTAATAGGTAGATTACAAGTTAGTTGAAGTTAAAAGCCTACATGTATAGGTTGTGGTTTTTTGATCCCCTTGTATAGGATTTTTCCATGTAGAAAAGCTCCGGCCTTCTTTATATTCAGCAGTTACTACATTTTAAGTATTATCTCATAGAGGACCAGGCACTCTATTGCTTGGTGGACTCATACAGGCTATCAATTGGTATCAGAGGAGGTTTTTCCTATCAGGATAACACATAGGAGAAATCCTCATTGGCTGCTCCACCAAGCTTTGAAGAAGTACAACCAACCTATAGACCTCCCAGATTCAATGGTCAATACTACGGATGGTGGAAGGCCAGGATGCTTGATTTCATTATGGTAGAAGATTCGGAGCTCTGGAACATCATATGTGATGGTCCAAATGTTCCCATAAAAAAGATTGAAGAAACAGAGAAAATGGTGCCTAAAGGAAGAAGAGAGTACAATGAAATTGATAGAAAAGCTATAGAAAAGAACTATCGTGCCAAGAAAATCTTGATGTGTGGTATAGGACCTGATGAGTAAAACAGAGTCTCAGCTTGTGAAACTGCCAAAGAAATATGGGAGGCGTTGGAACCGCTCATGAAGGAACCACCCAGGTCAAGAAATCTAAAATTGACATGCTCACCACAGAATATGAGCTCTTCAGGATGAAGGATGATGAGTCCATACAAGACATGCATACCAGATTCACCTCTATCATAAATGAGCTTCACTCGTTTGGAGATGTCATTCCCAAAAACGAGCTTGTAAGAAAAATTCTCAGTGTTCTACCTAGGTCTTGGGAAAGTAAGGTAAATGCCAACAAGTAAGCTAAAGATCTATAGACTCTGACCATGGATGAGTTGATTAGTAATCTGAAAGCATATGAGATAAAGAGAAAGACCTGGGTCTTGGAAAAGTAAGGTAAATTCCATCAAGTAAGTTTAATAAAACTTTTATCTGCACTGCTGCTAAAGTACATGATCTTTTTATTCTTGATATATCTCCTCATGTGCTACAATAACCAAAAGAACTAAATAACACTAATCTACCGCATAAAAGAAAACGTATTTCTGAATTGAGTCAAACTTATTTGTGGCACTTGCGTCTAGGACATATAAATCTAAATAGGATTTAGAGATTGGTCTCTGATGGACCTTTAAGTTCAATGAAAGTGGAGTCACTACCAACATGCAAATCCTGTTTAGAAGGCAAAATGACTATGAGACATTTCCTCTCAAAAGGAAATAGAGGCAGTGATAAGATAGAATTAATTCACTCTGATTTGTGTGGTCCTATGAATATACAAGCAATAGGTGGTTTTGAGTATTTTGTGACTTTTATAGATGATTACTCAAAATATGGATATATGTATCTGTTGCGACGTAAGTCTAAATGCTTTGAGAAATTCAAAGAATTTCAGACGGAAATGGAGAAACGACATGATAAATATATCAAAACATTGCGATCTGAGCGTGGTGGTGAATACCTTTCTACGGAATTCATAAAATACTTATCAGATAATGGAATTGCATCTCAATTAT
Organism: Nicotiana glauca; assembly: GCA_026770625.1. Classification (NCBI taxonomy): domain Eukaryota; kingdom Viridiplantae; phylum Streptophyta; class Magnoliopsida; order Solanales; family Solanaceae; genus Nicotiana; species Nicotiana glauca. The sequence goes on from MU668028.1 coordinate 29,718, forward strand.
CTGCCCCAGGAACACCACAACAAAATGGTGTGGCAGAAAGAAGAAATAGGACCCTTATGGAAATGGTTAGATCAATATTAAGTTATTTTGATTTGCCTTTTTCCTTTTGGGGATATGCTTTGGAAATAGCAAACTACATTCTAAATTTGGTTCCTTCAAAGTCAGTACATTCAACTCCAGTAGAATTGTGGACTAGGCGCAAGACAAGTTTACGGCATATTCGGGTTTGGGGCTGTCTAGCACATGTGCTGAAAGGGAAAGCGGATAAATTTGAATCAAGGACAGAAGTGTACATTTTTATTGGATATCCAAAAAGGAACAAAAGGCGGTTTGTTTTATTGTCCCAAAGAAGAGAAGGTAATTGTTACGACAAATGCCAGATTTATAGAAGAGGATTATCTGACGAACCATATTCCTAGAAGTAAACTAGTTTTACAGTTAAACAATGGAGTAACTAAAGACTCATCTCTAGAACGTATCCCGGAAGCCAGTATTGACATACCACTACATTATCGTAGTGGGAGAAACGTCAATAGGCAGCAGATTGCACAAGAGCAATTACCTGACAACTCACTACCCCAAAGTAGTGGGAGTAATGTTGAGCAACCTCAGATTGTTGAACAACCTGAAATTGTTATGCAACATGCACTCCAGGAAGAAGTTAATGATATCCCAGCACCGCAAGGTGTGCAGGACAACATTGAGGCTTCAGTTCTAGGAAATAATGATGTGATTCAACAACAAAATCAACCTCCACCTGTAGTGACTAGTTGTAGTGGAAGAATTATTAGAAAACCTCTCCGGTTTGTGCTCTTGGGTGAATCTTACGATAGAATCCCTGAAGAGCTTAATACATAACCTATTAATTACGACGAAGCACTACATGATACAGATGCTGAGAAATGGGTTGATGCTATGAAATCTGAAATGGAGTCCATGTACTCCAATCAAGTTTGGGTTCTTGTAGAACCACCTTCTGGAGTCAAAACCATAGGTTGTAGATGGATCTATAAGAAAAAGATAGGAGAACATGGAAAAGTGCAAACTTTTAAAGCTAGGCTCGTTGCAAAAGGGTTTACTCAAAAAGAATGGATCAATTATGAGGAAACTTTTTCGCCTGTAGCTATGCTTAAATCCATTAGGATTCTCTTATCCATTGTTACTCACTACGATTGTGAGATCTGGCAAATGGATGTCAAGACCGCTTTTCTAAATGGAAGTCTTGATGAGTGCATCTATATGGCACAACTAGTTGGTTTCATAAAAAGTGGCAATGAGCACATATTGTGTAAATTAAAGAAATCCATTTATGGATTGAAAAAAGCTTCTAGGGCATGGAACACTTGTTTTGACGCATCAATTAAGACCTTCGGTTTTGATCAATGTAAAAATGAGACTTGTGTCTATAAGAAGTGGAATGGAGATAAAGTTACATTTTTTGTTTTGTACGTAGATGATATTTTGCTCATAGAAAATAATGTAAGAATGTTGAATTCAGTAAAGGAATCGTTGTCCTCACGTTTCGATATGAAAGACTTGGGACAGACAGCACATATCCTTGGGATCAAGCTTATGCGAGATCGCAAGCAAAGGATGTTAGGCTTGTCCCAAGCATTTTATATTGATACTATTCTCACCGGGTTTAGCATGCAAGATTCCAAGAAAGGGTTTTCCCCTTTAGACATGGAATCTCTCTGTTAAAAGCTTAGTCCCCAAAAATGACTGATGAGATAGAAAAGATGAAGGCGGTCCCTTATGATTTTGCTGTAGGGAATCTTATGTATGCTATGCTATGTACTAGACCTGATATCTGCTTTGCTGTTGGCATGATTAGTAGATTTCAGTCTAACCCTGATCGAGAACACTAGGCTGCTGTTAAGCATATAATCAAGTACTCGAAGAGGACTAGGGATTATATGTTGGTGTATCACTCAGGTGATCTAGCACCCATTGGTTATACTGATTCAGATTTTCAGTCAGATAGAAACCCTACAAAATCTACCTCAGGATATGTTTTTACCTTAGGAGGTGGAGCCATAAGTTGGAGGAGTATCAAGCAATCATGTGTTGCTGATTCCACCATGGACGCAAAATATGTGGCTGCATCTGAGGCAACTAAAGAGGCTGTTTGGCTTAGGAACTTTCTGAAAGAGCTTAATGTGGTTCCTTCAATTCAAGCACCAATTGTACTTTATTGTGACAATAGTGGTGCAGTTGCAAACTCGAAGGAACCAAGAAGCCATAAAAGGAGTAAGCATATTGAACGTAAATATCACTTAATTAAGGACATAACTCAAAGAGGTAATGCAAGAGTGTTGAAGATTGTGTCAGAGGACAATTTGGCAGACCCATTTAGAAAGAGCTTGACACAGAAGATTTTTGACAAGCATGTAGAAGGAATGGGTGTTAGAGTAGTAGACGCATGGTTATAAGTCTAAGTGGGAGATTGTTGGGATATACTATTAACCATGCGGTTTAGACATAGTATTATATTCTATTATTTATGGAAAATTATTTATTAATTTATTCAATTCAATAAAGTACTATTTTAAATAGATCATTTGTTACATGTATGTCCTTTTAGTTATGTACTATACAATTTAGTGTATGAAGTCTTAGCCCAAGCACAAAAGATTAAATTGTTAGTTCTCATAATTAATAAACTGTGTTCACAATCAAAGATATTATTGGACAAAATATCTTGATGATTGTAGCACAAGATTATCGTATAATTTGTCTTGATTATGGGAGTAGTTTTACTCCAACGTCTTGTGCTAGTATACTCAGTGTATATTAAACGGACCAAGTAGAGAAAAGATGTTTTGGTACTGAATATATAAAACGTTTTCTCTAATTCATTAAAAGAGCTTATACTCCTAATCTTAATATAATTATTATGATCAATATAATTTATTTATTGTTTTGATTAATGTACAACTCTATTTAGAGTTAGTATATGCCTAATAGATTGGACAGTAACGAATAACATTTGTGAATAATAATTAGTCGATAGAATCCATGATTCTGTTTTGGATTTGATGATACCCTTTTATGTAAGCTTATAAGTTTTAATGTGAAAATCCGGCCGGTGAATTTTGTATCCCTCACACGAAATAGTTTAAACGGAATTATAAAGGATTGAATTAGTTAATTATTAAATTTTTAGTGATTTAATTTAATTAATTAGTATTTGAAATCTTAACATGGGGAGTTAAAATAAGTGTTAACGAGTTTTCGAAATTCATATTGAGGAGTTCAATTGCCGTTTTTAGTGGAATAAATTGTAATTAATTATAGTAAGAATTAATTCATGTTAATTTCGAATTAATAATATAATTAGTAATCTCTTATTATTTCTGTGGTCCCTGTTATACCAAGTAAAAACCTGGATAGACTTGGGTAAAAAGTATCTTGGGAGAAAAGTTATCCTTTTGAGTTAGAGTAGGATTCTACTTGCAGAATCCTACACGTCTTTGAGCCCCTATTGTGGCTTAATTTCGGGTCTATTAAAGGAAAACTAGTTTCACCTAATAACTTACTTTTCAGATTGTATTGTTTTTGCCCACCCAATAGCAAAATCGTCCAAGGTTTTACTAGGCAAATAGCAGAAGACTGCAGCCCTGGATTCTTGCTGTTTGGAAGGTTTGTGCAGCTACTTCAAGAGGTTAGTGCTTCTTATCTCATTATTATTGCGTTATCTTATTTACATGTATTTGATGTCTAGTTTGCATGCTTGCTTCCGCTGTGCATGTTCTAATAAAATCAACGTATTTTACTATAGATCGACACTAATTCACTGTTAAATTTTGTCTTTCACTAATTCTTGTTTATTTTTGTTTAGTTAACAATGTTTTCATTACATGCAAGTAATTGATCAGTGCCATTGTATTCTTCAACTTATTTTTTCCCTAACTTTTTAATCTTTCGCTCTCATTTCTCTCAGGCGATTCTCATATGTTTGAATCAATTACTTTGCTACGTAGGTATTTCAAGCACAATAGTTTCTCAAGTCTTATTCGCCAGGTATGTGTGTATTCATGTAAGTATTTTCACTACAAACTCATATCTAATTTTGATATCCTTGTCTAGATTATGAGCATTTTCATGTTAACTTTAGTTTTTGATTAATTAATTAGGTTTTCTAGATACCGTAATTGAAATTGAGGTGTATGTTCTTAATTCCTTAGTGTGGTAAAGAATTTAGTTATCTAAGAAAAGACGAACTTGGAGATCCTTAGCCAGGAAAATTGACAAAGTTCATTGTTTTTTGTCATTAATTTGAATTGATTGGATTTTTCCAATTTTATTAAGGGCCATAAATTCTGGATTTTATTAGCTTCATCGTCGCAATCGTATATAGAACATACAAAAGGCCCCTTAACTATTGAGATCTTTAAATACTGCTTTTTAGGCTCAACTATGGTATTTGAAGTTGGATAGATTAAGTACGGCTTTTACAGTTTGTTCCTATATTTTTTTGGGTTTTTATAGTGAATGATTGTTATATACCTATAACAACACTTGATGTTTAAATATATTTTGGGTGTTATAAAAAAAATTATCCAAAAATTATTTTTTTTAATGTTACATATTAAAGATTAGAAAATTATTCAAACCTAAATGCTCAAAATTTAAGTAAATTTTACTAATTAAATATTAAAAAAAACTAACACGTTCTTAATAATTTCCTAACCAAACCAAATGTATAAAGATTTAAACTTTAAAGTATACATTTTAAAGCTATTAGAAGTTTAAATTATTTCAAGATTGATGAAAAAACTCCGTAATTATAGCTTATTTCATAGTTTCTAGTCTCTTACTAGAGATATAATACTTGAATTAGCGTAAATTTGCGTCCAAACTTTCAGTAAAAGGATACCTAATAGTTTTCCCTTGGATGCTTTACAAGCGATATTCCAAAGTATTGGGAACATTGGTTACCATGTGCAGAATAGTGGTACAATGTCACGACCCAAAATCTACTAAGGGTCGTGGTGGCGCCGGACACCGCTGTCAGGCCAGCCAACTAAAATACTTAATTAAATTCTTATTTTAATAATTTCAAAAATACTTCTTTATTATGATTAAAGCAATACTCAGTATGTTCCTCCAATTAAATAAGGAAATATTAAATCAACTTTCAAAATTTCTAAATAAATCCAAATACATCCCCAAAACCCGGAGTCACAAGTACATGAGCAATTTTCTAAAGGAAATCAAATAGGTACAACAACTGCCCGGAATACAATTGGACAGAAAGTAAATAAAATTCTGAAAGGGACTATACTAGCTGCGGAATCGCCTCGAAGAAATACAGCTCACCTAGTCTCTGCGCCCGTCATGCCGCTATGCCGCTAAGCCACACAATAAACCTGTGCAACAAAATCCACAACAAATGTAGTATGAGTACAAAAATAACGTGTACCCAATGAGTGTCCTGCCTAATCCCAAAGGGGTAGAGACGAGATGGTCAACCTTGACACTCACTAGCAGTCCAATGATTATTTATCCATAAT
>MU668030.1:3826-18967 GCA_026770625.1 Nicotiana glauca
AATCACCCTCTCTAAACTTCTAAAATTCTGAAGCTGCCTTCCACCGCGGTTCTGCCGCGGTCGCGGTAGAACCGCGGCCAAACGTCTTTTCTGAATCCTGAGGGCTGGCAGGGCGTAGCTTCATTGGGAATTTACACATTTGGCCTCTTTTCTCCAATTTTTGATTCCAAAACTGCTCCTTGGCCTTCCTTATACATATATCACCTGCAAACCATGAAAAACACTAATAAGAGCATTTTGTTATCACTTTTAGCATTAAAACTACAGAAGAAGGTGATTATTTGAGGTGTGATTATAGTCAAATTCACCTATTATCAGCACGCCTACCGAATTTGACATAAATCAAAGAAAGAAACGTGGACTGCTAATCAAGGAAGAAAATTGTCTTCCTTGATTTATGGGGATGGACCCCACACAAAACACTTGGTAAGATATATGCATCAATAAAAACTACTACTCAGTTCCAAATTAGTTGTAATTATTCTTACAGTTAGCTTTTCTTCTTTATCCGAGTATCATATTTGTTTCTCGATGCAAGTGAACGTGCAAGTTCCGCAATTCCCATTACTTAGGTAAGTCAGAGGCAGCAGAAACACTCAGCGGAATCAGTGCTAAGAATGGGTGGTTTCTTGTCTGTAGGCTACAGAGAGTGATTAGAATCCAAGACTGTATGACCATATTAAATTTATATAACAAAGTCATTTAGTGGTGGAAAGGGGTGGGCAATTTGCAGCGCGGCAGGGGCAAGGATAATGGCATGACCACATCAATAGTCAAAATCCTCGGTTTTGGCCTCGTGGGGACTGCCATTCCATTTGTACTATACAACAAAAACTAAAATACTACACTATAATGTTATCGCTGTTCCTGTTGCTCCTATTGCCACTCTATTTATTGTCATGTGCATATGACATTTTCTTAAGTTCTCCGGATTGATTGATATAATAGTTGGTTCTTTATATGGTTTTTAACGATTTCCATTTCATATTGCTAATTCTTTAGATTGAGTCAGGTCGTATATCTATTTTCTTGACATGATATTATGATACGGTATCCCTTTTTGATTTACTAATGTTGAGTTCCCATATTATTTTATCTACGCAATAGATATGTGATCCTTGACTCTTTGGGATTGAATTACGTCCAATATTTATTTTTCTTAACAATATTGGCAATACTCACATCAATGTTTTGTGGCCTTACCTAACTTTTTCATATATAGGGGTAATGCAAATTGATAGCAACACATTTTACTTTTAAGCATCACCCTGCTAAGGGGTCGTTTGGTACAATGGTGGGATGTCCCGGGATATCCCATGTGGTGGGATGTCCCGGGATATCCCATGAGATTACTTATCACACCTTGTATATGAGATAGGTAATCCCATCATTTTAGTATAAAAGTTATTCGGGGATTAGCTAATACCCCAAATCAAACATGAAATAAAGTTAATCCCTAACTTTAGCTCGTGATTATTATTTTTATCTCCTATACCATACGACCCCTAAGTCACATTCTTATGTATATCAATTTATTGATGTCTTGAGAATGAATTTCTTAACTTCACCCTCCTAAATAAACTAATCTCAAGTTTTTCTTTCCATTACAGCATAAAGTAGGTGGTAATGATTTTATTTCTTGTAAAGGAGTGGAACACTTTAATTTTTACTTTAACCCTTTTGTCCAAGAACTTGTAGGTCATATATAGAGGTGACAACTTGGGTATATCTCATAGGAATCCCTTTTCTTGGAAACTCTTAATGCAGTCATCAAACATTTGAGTGAGAGTCTTTAGAGGGGGGAGTCCCAATTCAGTTATCTTGCTGGTGTCCATGCTATGTGGCATGTCTTCTCCTTCTTGGCTGCTACACCTAAAAAGGAAAAAAAAAAACAAACAAAAGAGTGCAAGCTCTATTTAATTATTTAAAGTCATTTATTAAGCAATAACAGGTAAATCTCTTTATAAACATTTGATAAAAATAGTAACTAATCTGGTATTACAAGTTAAAATCTGTTAGTATTACAAGTTGATCTGCTTACTTGTTCTCAAAAGGATAAGATGGATACTTGGTCCTTAACATGTCAATGATCTGTGACATGTGTTGCACTGAGTTTGAACATATGTATCTACCTGAAGCTTTTTGTTCCTCCATTACTAAAATATGAGCTGCCACTACATCCTCAATATGAACAAACCCCAACCTTTTGTTGGGATACTCTCCAAGTACACCTAGTCCAGAGGGAAATACAAACACGAAAATTGTTATGCCTTTCATAAAGCAAACTAAAATGAAATTGTATCAAAAAACTTACTATAATCTCTTGGAATTTTCTAGGAGTCTTTAATAATGCTATGTATGTAAATGAAAAGCATATAGTGGACCTGAATTGTACAACCTTTAAGAATGGCGAATATGATAAGCAATGTACTGGTGGGCTGAGGAGCAAGCAAAGGACCCACAACGAATGATGGATTTACCACCACCAAATCGATACCACATTCCTTGGCTACTCTCCACGCTTCTTTTTCTGCTATTGTCTTAGCATAAGGATACCATAGCTGCAGTCAAACAAAGCAATATTTTTCATGTTTCACTATTCTATATAGCTTGTTAAAATAATTGAAGTCCATACATACATTGTATCTTTGGCAATATTGAAGGTCACTCCAGTGGGATTCATTGAGAGGGGAAACTTGTTGGGCATCATCTCTGTATCTGATTGCAGAGCAAGATGATGTCAACACAAGCCTCTTTAAGTTGCTTGCTTTTTTACAAGAGTTGAGGACATTTAAGGTACCTTTTACGCTTGGCTCAATCAGTGTTTTCTGCACCAGTTAATAGGTTAATGTTTGAGGAGATCGAGTACTCTCACTACTCAAGAAAAAAGGTGAAGGTAAAACTTGCCTCAACATTATCATCGTAAGGGACAGATACAGGTGAAGCAGTATGAAAGACTCCGTCAACTCCCTGAATAGCATCGTCAAAGCTACCTTCAACTAGAAGATCAGCTTTCATAATCTTGAGCCTCTCTTTAGCACCATCTAGCTCCCATAAGAACCCCACTTTCTCTACATTATCTGCTAATTACAAAATCAATAAATATTACTATTCGTATTTGGAATGAGGAAATAAAAGATTATTACAAACCTGGATCACGAACAGTGGTTCTTACAGTGTCACCTTTTTGTAGTAGGGCCTTAATAAGGTAAGCCGCAATGAAACCTGTACCCCCTGTTACACAGTATTCTCCCATTTCTTCTTTCTTCTCCACTTTACACAACTAGGCCATGCTATATATTTATCTATGCAGCTACATGCGAAAACAGGTAGGTACCTTTTTGGTACAACTTTAACATTTTGTGGGAATGCTAACTACAACTGTTACTTCACACCATTTTGATCTTACCTTATTTTAATTTCAACATTTGCGCAACTAAAAGAATACTTTGACAATCAAATTTGTCACCTTCTTCTCTTCTAACTTCAGTACAATTATTGTCGACCATAGTTTATTGTCCCAGCCACGTGAGTTTCCCTTCGCTGCTACCAAACCAAAAATAACCTACTCGCTCAAAATGGTAAATATTTATTTGTACTCGATATTTATATCAATCAAACAATTTAACTTTATCAGTTTGATAACACATGCAGCGGATGCGAATAAGTTTTCACCCTCTAAATCCAAGATTGACATAATGTTAATAATCTGTACTCAAAATATATTCAAAAAAATAGTAGCAACGTAAAAACAGAAATGAAGAAGAAACAGAAATTAATCCAAACCTACTATTGTTTCCTTAAGAACTTAATCCCCTCCTGGTACACGAGGTTTAAGATTATTTCCTAGAACGAATTACCCTCACTAGTGTAGCGGTACTCCAAACCCCAGTAACCAAAAAGTTGAGTATTCCGAAGAGTTGCAGTTCTTCATTTTAAGGCGGCAACTCAAAATGGTTGTTTATGCAAATCGCCATATTTAAATTAAAACGAGAAAATGAAAACGGAGGAAAAATTAAAATACCATTACAGAAACGGCTAATTTGCAATATTTAGTTAATCTTAGTATTAACAAATAAATTTGGTCCAAAAAATCAATCAATCAATCAAATCCGAAGCCGAGTGAACGACGACGACGACGCGAGACTTGCCTTCTTCTCAACTCTTTAAGAGCTAGAAGAAGTACAATTGTATATATACCTATCAAAACTCTTTTCCTCCTCCAATACGGGATAATGTCCCTTTGTCAAAGTGGGAAGTTCAAAATTTTCATTTTCCTTCCATTTCCTATTCACTCTATTTTAAGCTATAACAAGTTTAAACTCAACAATTTTCCACTTGAATAGAGAATGGCTATATCACGGAAATATGCATGAAAAATTGTGTGTTTCACAAGCAAGGATTAATCGCATCTGGATAAGTAGGCTTTTCTTTGAACTTTCCGCAGTGAACTTATATCGGATATACTCGATCAATCGGTAGATTTGATATCTTTGAACCGTCAAACTTTAGTGTATACCTAGATAACCATAAGTTACACAATCAACCCTTAACCGTCTTTGGTCCTCATTATTGTGTTCGTTTCATCCATGAACGCTGCCTGGTTTCATAAGTGCGTAGAGAACTGGCCTTGCAAAATTCTCCTTAAAACGATTAATACTTTACACTTATATAGGTGATTCCTAAATGTGTCATCCCGTAGATACACTCTTTGATATACCCCATATCAAATTTAAACATTATAAAAAAACTTAATATTTTATCCTTGGTACTGTCATGAGAATGTCGCACTCCCTTTTTCTTGCGAAATCGGGTTTATGACATTTGCAGGACAACTCGTTCCTTTTGGGAACTGGGTTTGCATTTGAAGAATCGCCACCTAATAATTGGGGTGCATTAGACACCAAAAAAGTTTGATTCGAATAACCAGAGATAGGGTAAGAGCTTGAAATTATTTTAAGGGGAAGGTGTTAGGCACCCCTCAGAATCCACTAGTGTGGTTCCCGGCCAGATAATTATTGTGCAATCAACATATAAACCAATAAGGCTCAAATAAGAGGGGATTTTAACACATAAAGGTTTGAAAGTAAACAAGGTTGAAAATGGCAATTAGAAAAGCTTATTTTGTAAAATAAAGAGTTACAATGCTAAAAGAGTAAAAAATAAAGGAAATGAGGTCCTAGGTTTATTAAAAATATGGATTACCCCACACAATGTCCGGTAATCACTCTTCAATGAGGGGCTACACGTGACATTATCGCGTGGTCATCATATCCATATCTACCCTTCCCACCCCGTTAAGGTATTTAAAGCGCGAATTGGTCTCGAGTACTTATTGCATGCTATTACAGGTCCCACTCCTATCAGTTCCGGAGGCACTTAGGACTACTAATCCTAAAAGGAGGGATATTAGTCTTGTTTGAGGTTTCAAAAGGTAAAACTCTAAGGCGTCATACAAAATACATATTGCATATTGTGGGGAAAGCATATAAACAAGTAGAGGCTCAGGTATACCTCCTTGAACAGAAAAGCATATAATTTGCATGACTTTCACATACTGTTTAGGTCCGATTAAGTACCAAATATGAGAGAGTTTAAGAGTTGGGGCAGGTTGGTTTATTACATAACTTAGATAGGAATCCCGACTCAGACCTGCCTGCTACCGTACTTATTAATAGAACAGATTCAGTTTATGGTTATTACTCTAAGGTTTGCCTAAGTGTTAAGACGAGATCCTATAGACATGATATCTACTGAATTTAGAAGGTGATAAGACAGTAAAAAACTTGAAATGAATTATTTAGGATCCTATAGGCATGCTGGCTAAAATTCGTTAAGTGAGGAACTTAGATTAAGAGAAGAGATGCAGAATTAGACAGATTGATTATAGGTTATGCAGATGATACTATATACTATTGCTGATTTTACATCTAACATTGAGTGAAGCGAATCAGGTTCATTTAGGAACTCCTATAGGCATGTTCTCTACGCGTTGCTAATTTTAGACACTTATAGACGTAGCATCTGGATGCAGAACCTGTTTTAAAACTTATGAACATGATATCTAAATGCAGAACTTACTTTGAAACTTATGAACATGATATCTTAATACATAACTTATTTTGAACCTTATGAACATGATATCCAAATGAAGAACTTATTTTGAACCTTGTAAGCATTGGGTCTAAAATGTAGAACTTATTTTAAAACTCATAGGCAGGGTATCCAAATGCTATTTGAATTATGCAAAATTATAGGACTCTATAGGCATGATTTGTAGGTGGTAGTTTCAATGTGCAGAATTATAAAATCCTATAGGCATGATTTCTAGGTGGTAGTTTGCATATGCAAAATTATAACATCCCTACAGGTATGATTTCTACCGTTACATGCATAGTTACCCGTCCCTTTTCACTAGCCGGCCCCAAATGTTTATTACAACTGATTACAAACCAAAAACAATAAATTACATCCAAAGTACAAAGAAAATACAACTAGAGGAAGCCTGATTCTTGCTTCCTCTCTGAGTTATGAGATAGACCAATTCAAAGACCATTGATCCAAAGCCTTTCTCCAATTTGAGTGTGTCAGAGTTCCCTAAGAGTCTCAATGGGACTTCGGGCAGTGCTCGCACCTAAATTGTATCACCTGAATAGGGATAAGTGCAGCGTGGAAGGGCCAGCTCTCAAGTGTCCAAGTTCAGAGGGAGCTCAATGGGTCCTAAGGCAAGGCTCACAAGAGGGGGGGCAGAACTTAAGTCTAAGAGAGAGTGCCAGTGAAGAAACATAGTTCTGAGGGGATAAAGGAGAGGGAAATAGCCACAAACAAGTTGATAATTTCATACAAAGAAGTTCAGGGGGGTTGGGAAATTGCTAAGAGCCTATACTTAGGCAGGGGTAGCTTTTGGGCATGCACAACAATAGAAGATGTTGGCATGCCTATAAGCCTACTAGAACACACAATAGCAGAGAAACATAGAGGTTAGGATACCAGGGATCAAGCTTAAGTCATGGGCAATAATATGCAATATTTTCATGCCTCAAACAAACCATAAGCACTGAACATATTGGGGTAGGGGTTTGGGATGCATAATAAATTCAGAACAGGCATAAGGAAATTATAACATGCTAGAATAAGTACTGAATTAAGCACAAACAGTAGGCAGACAAGAAAGTAAAAGCATTAATTAAACACATTGTTGTGATGCTGGAATCTTAATCAGAACATACCAGTTTAAGAGAAGTAAAATACAGTAAAAGCAGGTGACAGGACTTTGAAGGTAGGCCACAGTACAAGTAACAAGAAATAATATTTTGAGTGTAAGTGAGAGTTCAGAAATTAAGAATGTTCGTTTGTATTGTGTTAATAAGGGAGCATGGTATTTATAGTTTGAAAACAAGTGCAAAATAAGGCAAAAAATAAATAAATTATGGGATTGTGTACCAATTAAAATCAATCAATATAAGAACTTCCTTTAATTAAGGAGTTTAAACTTAAACGGTAATGGACATAAAACATTTAAAGAAAGAGATCAAGTAAACATCTTGTGCAAAGTAGGCAATTAGGGGTAAATACATAGGAATTTAATTAAGGGAAGAATCTTTGAAAGACTCGATTAACCAAATAAGGTAAGAAAACAAAGTAAAGTTGCAGAATATAGAGGCAATCAGTACATATTAAATCAAGGAGTCAGGGATTCGAAATTACTGATTCATGAATAAACAAATAAACCAAGTCAGAGATAGCGGAATCAAAATTCTAAGGAAGGTTTTCAAATCAACCCAAGAAACAGGGAAATCAGTAAGGCGAAACAAGGAAAGAGTCAATCACTTAACACATGAATGCAATCAAAATTATTTAAGGAGGTTTGAAACCAATCCCAAAATTGAAGGTCATTTCAGAAGGAAATTCAGCATATAAAAGAGTATATAAGTATTAAGCATGCACAACTGAATTTAGGGGAAAGAGAAATGTCATACAGTAGCAAACACAAAGTCAGTAGCTAATGAGCATGGTAGTCACACAGGTCGATTTCAGTTATTCAGTAATAGAGAAGAGAAAGTATCACATAGAATGCAAAGGGGTCGAGTAGAAAGACCTTTCTGAAAATATAATCGAGTTCCAATGATAGCAGGAAACCAAAATCACATAAAGCAACAGAAGTTGAAACAAAGATTTCGAAGCTCAGTCAAGCAATAGATGAAACAACTTTAGAAACTCGAATAGGTCCAAATAAATTAGGGTTTTGAAGCCCATCGAATTCAGAGCATGACGAACAGGTAAGTCACATAGCAAATAATCTCGGAACTCGAATGAAACCCAAAATCTAGGGTTTTCACCATCAGTCAAGTATAGAGATGAAAGACAAGTAAATCAGACAGAACACTAACAAAATAAATTCAGAAAATATCAAAAAGGAACTAAAACCTTTAATATGCATACTCTAGTAGAAGAACAATATGAAAAATAAAGTAGAACATGTTAAAAATCAGAAAAACTTTGAAATGACTTAACAAAACCTTAAATCGGAAAAGGTAAAAGGGGTTTTGAAGGTAAATATTTGAAAGAAACTTTGAGAAAATGTTAAAAGCTTAGAGAAAACACCGATCTACAACAGACCTAAAAGAATCAGAAGAACCTCAAAGGTTAGGATTTCAGAAGAACCCAGATGGTGAGAAAGACTTGGAAAATCATTGATCTAAGCGAGAGAAGCTAAGAGTCAGGCTTGAATAGCCATGGCTGGCCAGAGCAAGGTCAAAGAAGACCGAAAATAGCCACAGAACTGAAAGCTTCCGAGGTCTGGACCAAGCTTCTTCAAGGTCTGGTCTTGAAAACATGATAATCAGGCAGGTAGACGTCATAGGAGGCAGGTACAGGCCTTCAATGGCTTCTGAAGCCATGGATTTAGTCGATTTGGGTGGTTGTTGGTGTGAGCACGTGATATTTTCCCTATATGAATTACTCCCATAATTTCAAAACAAAATAATTTCTTTTCATCATTTGCAATTTTGTGAATTTTCGTGGCATTTTCTGTTAATTGTTTGCATTTATTTGTACATGTTCATTTTATTAAATGAAAAAAATACAAAATATACATGCATTTGCATTTAGGATTAATTTGATACTTTTAAGAATTAATTAGCAATTAGTCATTTTATAAAAAAAGAAAATCACAAAAAATGGTTTAATTTGAACCTTTAATTTTAACTTTGATTTTAGGTGATTTTTCTTTCGATTTGTTTTAATTATTTGTGATAATTGTTATTTAGGATTAATTAGCATTTTTGATAGGTTAATTTGGTTTATAATTCAATTTAGATTTTTAGTTTAATTTTGAAAAAGAAAAGAGGGAAAAGAATTGTGGAAATTAAATTGAATTGGGCTTGCCTTGATTAGATTACCAAATCCAGCCCAAATTCCCTAAAAAAGCCATCCTCCATACCCGGCCCAGCCCCAGCCATACAAAACAACCTTGTTTGTGACTAATCAACTCGTAGCCGTCTAGGATTAGATGATCCAACGACTCAAAAGCCAGGGTCATTTAATATAATAGTGTCCAAACACACCCCCATCACTTTCTCGTCTCCAAACCCTTCCCTGTAATGCCACCATCTGCCGCCGTCGGAAATCGCCCCACGGCGACGGCAGGTCTCCGATGACCACCAAAATCGCAGCAGAACTTCACCTCCTCCCCCCATACCCATGCCACCACCCTCTCCCCTCGAATCTCACTAAAAACCAGCAAAATATCCAGACCCTAGGGCGCCGCCCTTGAATCCTCCGTCGTGGCCGGCGGTGCCACCATCCAAATTACCCCAAATTCGTACCAGGTAACCACCAGGTCCTGCTGAATCATATCCCTACCCCCGTTTCCCAGAACACCCAATGGAATTCCTCAAATTTCCAATCTAAAAAACCAGAATCGCTGAACTTTCGTTTCTTCAGTTCTTTCCGTTGATTTTGGTATGTTGTGAGTCAAAATTAATATTAGTTAATGGATTTTTCAAGAGCCTTTGATTAATATGAGTTTCAATTCATCTTAGATTTGTCGAAGTCCGGTCAATTACATGCGATTGGGCAGAGTGCTTTCGAATTTGATTCTTCAACTTCAGGAATGGTATTTTCCTTCACTTGGGTCATTGATATTCATTTCTTCTTATATTTCATCCTTGTCTGTCTACGCCTCCATTTTTGTTTCATTTTCTGTGAATGCATGAATGATTCTGGGCTTGTGAAGTTAGTGATGGCGTCAGAGGTTGATTTTGAAAACATTTTCTTCCATTTCGTGGGGGGACCCAAACTTCAAGAGTCTTTAAGACTCTGTGGGCTGGCTTGTAAACTTGGGTTTTCAGTAACAAAAAAATTTTCTGAAAATTAAAAGGCCCAGGAGGAATTTGATCCGGGTCTATGGACCCATTAGCTTGGGTTAGTCGAACCAGATGGGTCCTTAGGGTAGTAATTAAGGGATATTTGGGGGTTAGTTCAGGTATTTGGTTGAAGGAGTCTTAGTAAGAAGCTTCTAGTGGCGGGTTTTTTAAAATCAAAATTCAGAATTGTAGTGGCTTTAGCTTGGGCACCAAGTCAATAAATGAAGGGCTTTTAAGCTAAAAATAAAAATAAAAGGGGTCTAAAAGTGCAAAACCTGGCTGATACTTGCTGCCCTAGTAACTTGCCAATAAAGGCAACATTACTTGAGGCTCAATTGAGAGAATTTAAGAGCTAAAAATACAAAAAATAGAGACGACTGAATGTTGAAAATGAAAATACTATTTCATTAAGTTGTTGTTTCTTCTCTCCTTTGATTTTTGAAGCCTTCAACCTCTGAAATACCTTCTGAATATCTTGAGAATTGAAATGGATTAAGTTTAGTGCTAGTTTGTGTGTTTTCGAAGGAGTTTAGGTTTGAAGTTTGTGGAAATTAGTGTTTCATTGGTTTCTTCTTGTGATCTCTTCAACTCTAATTCGTGAAATAGCTTTCTAAACTATCTGGTCTGAGATGAATGGAATCTGGTGTTGAAGTTTTATTGTTGAGCATCAATTTTTGTTGGTTTACAGCTGTTTCCTGGGTTTAGTTCTACTGCTGGTCCTTTTGTTTTGCTGCTGATCTTCTTCCCCCTTTTTCATTTCCAGGTATTATTTTGGCTGTAATATCTACTGAAGTGTTGAAGCATTTTTGATGTATGTACTTGTGATAAAATGATATCAAAGGAATTAAAAGTTTGGCAGAGTTTCCCACATGTGTTTTGGTCTGAAATTTCTACGTTCATGCTTAGTTTACCTATTTAGCTTTGCATATTTGTCATGGAATATGTTGAATGGCCAACGATTTTGAGAAGAATTGAATAGGTTAATATTTGGACTATGTTAAGTTACATGAACTGTCATTTGTTTAAATCATGGTTGTCTTCTGCATTTTACCTTCATGCTTAAGTTTGTAGTTTAGATGGTTGTTCCGTTTTAGCACAGAAGGCTTCATGGTTTAGTTGTAGATTAGCCGCTTTAATCTTGAGGCATAGTCTAGCAACTTCAATTTTAGCATGCAGTTCTATTTTCTCATGTATCAGCATTTTGAATTTCATGGAATTTTAAATGGAGCTCGAACTTGATTCATGGAACTCTCAGGTTTAGATTATCTCTGTGCACTTGTTTCTTTGTAGAACAATTTGATTCATAAGGTCTGATCTAAATGTGCTGAATCAGAATTTAGTTTGGGTTATGATTTTTAAGCTTTGATGCTAAGTGATGAACAATTTGTGCAAAGGTTTATTAGTGCATTAGGGGGTTTTGTTTTAGCATAAAAATGTATATTGGCATTCAAATGGTGTCGCAAGTGTGTTTTAAAGTCATTAGCGGTCGAGCCAGAGTAAGAGATGCTCATAAATATCATGTTTGCTTTAAACGTTGGTGCTGAGGCCTTAATTTGGGCTATCAACATTAGCCCATTTATGCCGGATTTACTTCTAATCGGCAGACTTTCGAATTGGGCTTCACGAGTAGGCCCAGCTGTTCCCCATGCTCGTCTTCACGTTTTGTAATTGGACATCGAAGTTCACAGCCTGTTTGGGATCTTTTCCTAAGTAGATGCTGTCCATTTTCATTTTTTGTCAACTTTAATGATCACCAGATTTAGCTTAAACTTTGGTTGAAATCAATTAGGAATTCCCTATGACTTTAATCAATTAATAAGATCCTTGGAAATGATTGAGGTGAGCCATATTATATGATACAAGTAGTTCGTGGCCCTCATGGATTAGTTTAAAACCATTTGGTTAGAATAAGCCGAGGTGCGCCGTGCCAAACAAAAATGATAATTGCATGGCCCTCGTTTTAATTAGTCTTGTACTGATCCTTAGAATTCGAGGCATGACATTTAGTAAATTTCCATGGCCCTTGCAAAGTTAACAACGCGTAGTTGCTTTTAGGCGCGTTATTTAATAATCTACTTTCCTAAACTCGAGTGCACATTTATGTGACCCAAATTCAAATCTCAACGTTAGATAAAATATGTTATGGGCTATGAGTGCATTTATGTGACGTGGCCCGAAACATATTTTAAATAGCGTTGCAATATTTCTTAAAAAATAATAATTAAATAAAAGCGGTCAAGAGTTAAAATTGCACGTAGGTTAAAAATGTTCTAAAATCAGATAAGTAAGCCAATTATGACAGTTGAGAGACTGTGTTAGAACCACGGAACTCGGGAATGCCTAACACATTCTCCCGGATTAACAGAATTCCTTACTCGAATTTCTGATTTGCGAACTGTTAAACAGAGTCATTCTTTTCCTCGATTCGGGATTTTAAACCGGTGACTTGGGACACCATAAATCTCCCAAGTGGAGACCCTGAATTTCTTAATAAATAATCCCGTTTCGATTGTCACTTCAAGTTGGAAATAACTCCCCTTTATTATACCCTTCCGAATGTAATAAAAAATGAGGTGTGATAGTTGGAGATGACGGCTATGGTTTGAGAGGGAGTTTGAGAGAGAATTGGGGAGAATGGGGGATTCAAAGGTGGTTACAGACGGGAAATGGTTAGGGTTTGGGGGGTAACGGGGAATTAAAAAGGAAAGGTTAAATGGTGGCCGTTGATCATTTTAATCAACGGCCTGGATTGAATGGGGATCCGGGTGAGTTATTTTAGAAAGGCCGTGGGTCAGGTAGATTAGGATTTGTGCTGGGTAATTGAGTTTTAGAATTGGGTTTAATTGGGATGCCAAATCAGGCTAAAATTGAAATGCAAATGAGCTAACATTTAAATAGCTATTTTCCTTTATTTATTTTATAAAAAATAGTAAAATAATTTTTAAAAATAAATTAAAGGTACTAAAATGATTAATAATACATAATTATTAGATTAAAAATATTGGAGTTAATTTTATAACTATAAATACAATTAAATCTTAAAAGAGGCAAATATTGCAATTATATGCAATTTAGCTTTAAAAATGCCAAATAAATTTGGAAAAATATGAAAATTTTTTAGCTATATTTTAGTATAAATATGAGAATTAAATAAATTAATCACCCAAAATGATAATTTTGGGAGTAATTATTAAGTTTTTTGCTGATAAAATAGGGCAATAAATTGATTAAAAAATCTTTTAAAAATTAAAAAAAAATAGTAAAACATTGGTACATACTTATATATGCATATACATGCTATTTTGAAGGTATTTTTCATATTAAAATATACAGAAAAAAATTAAGTATCAACAGCTGCCCCTCTTTACCTGGGAAGGACGAAAGAGTTGTCGGGTAATGATATGATAGCCAATTTTGACCTGGCAAAACGGTTTGAAGAGGTTTGGCCGTGCTCTAGCTTCTGAGATGCCTACATATACTTGATCTTATAGGAATCATGCAATATGTAGTTCAGGATCCGTCGGCGGAATATGCCGACGGAGACTTCTCAAGAACGGACGCGATATTTAGAATGGGGTGAATGGTTAAGGTCTGGTAAGGCAGCAGGAACTTGAGCGAGATTGCTCCCGCCGAGATGGTCGTTGCTCGTTGGTTTACCTGCAAATAAGCAAATACGAGTGATGATAGGCTATAATTACGTATTTTAGTCGCTTATTACACTCTAATTTACTGCACTTTAGTTGAGTTTGCGCTTTAATCGCTAGTGTCTTGCACTAACTGTGTATTTTATGCCTTGTAGGAGTGATTAAAAGCTATGTAGATGTTATGGAATGAATTCAAGTGATTTGTAGCTTCAAATTTTGAGTAAAAGTTCAAGGAATTAAGCCGGGATCACGTTTGGGGGTCAACGGATGATAGTTAGAGCGAACGAAGAATCGAGCAGGCATATTGTGCACTGTCTAGTAAAATAGATATAACTTTTTTCTCAGAACTCCATTTTGGCTCCACAATATATGGTTGGAAATCTAACTCAAAAGGCTAAAACTTTCATGTTTTACGTTTTTCCAGATTCCAAATGGAACATGATGAAAAGTGCGCTCTCATATGCGCGATTGCGCTAGTTTTAGCGCGCCCAGGACAGAAAGTTGTCCAATTAGCGCGGCCATTAGCGCGCCCAAATGTGCGACCGCGCTAGTCAAACCCAGGAAAAATATCCTTTTTCACATTGGAGAAGATATAATTATTTGGGTCCAATCTTACTTGGTATATATACATGAAAAACGGTATTTTGAGAGAGGAGGACGTTTTTGAGAGGAAAACACAAGCACAGAGCCGCTGTGAAGGCCGAGTTTTATCTTTTCTTCCACCAACTTAGTCTTTTTATGTTTCTTTGTATGATTTGTTATTTTTCTATCATGTCTATGTGGATCTAAACTTTACGTTCTAGGGTTGTGGTTCTTTCATGACTATTATTATTCGGATATTAATTTTGATTTCTTAGTTTATCATATTGGTTTATTTATTCAATCCCGCACTTAATTATTTGATTGCTTGATCACCAATTCAACACTATCTACGAATCTAGAGTTGAACTCGAAAGTGGGAATTCTAAATTGCATATAGGATTGAGTGTCACACCTCCTTTTTTCTCGACCCGCAAGGGCGCGAAGTTTTTTCCAATTAAAGGACAATCGAAACAGGATTTATTTATTTAATTCAGAGTCGCCACTTGGGAGATCTATGGTGTCCCAAGTCACCGGTTGAATCCCGAATC